>JAVSIQ010000096.1:0-66834 GCA_038502775.1 Hippodamia convergens | reverse complement strand
AGCTTGTTACCTGATGTGGATACCCCTTCTTTGACTGTGATGAACCCAACAATACCTTTGCTATATGCTCTTCCGAAAATACATAAAGAAAATTGTCCGATGAGACCCATTGTCTCCTACACCAATGCACCAGCCTCAAAATTATGTAAATATCTGAATTTCGTACTACCCGATATGATTCAACATAATCCAATATATTCCATCAAAAATAACATAGAATTGACCAGAGAATTGAAAAATCTCAAAATCCCCAAAAATGCAAAACTAATTTCTTTTGATGTGGTGAATTTGTTTCCGTCCGTACCAACTGCAGAAGTCGAACATTTAGTTTAACCAACAACTTAGCGAAAACCCTTCAGTCACTACTGCTGTGAAGGATGAGGCAATGAGACTACTTAAGATATGTCTAGGTCAAAGTTATTTCAAATTCAATGATAATGTTTATCAACAACTTTAAGGTTTACCAATGGGCTCTCCTTCCTCTAATTTTTTCAGTGAAATATTTATGACCGCATAAGAAAAGAGAATTTTTTCCCCTATGAATGTTATTCTGACTGTTTTTGTTTTGTACTGGAAAAGTTATGTGGATGACATTTTTTGTATATGGACTGGCTCAACTTCAGAACTTGAAACATTTTTGGAATTACTGAACTTCTTTTATAATTCTATTCACTTCACTCTGGAGGTAGAGGATGACAACAAATGTTTGAATTTCTTAGATATTCAGATTAAAAGAGTGAAACGAACATCTTGAATTCGATATATATAGAAAACCCACCTTCTCGGATATTCTGATTCACAACAGTAGCTCTCACCCTTATAAGATTAAGATGTCTGCATTCCATGCCCTGGTACATAGGTTGATTTCAATTCCATTGTCAAAAACTAATTTTGAAAATGAAGTTAGAGTTCTTAAAACATTAGCCATAAACAACAGCTATTCCCCTAACATAATAGACAAATTAATTTTCAAAAACAGAATACTTGTTAATAATATGTAATTATATTGTAAATGGGCAGAAAGACCTCGGTCGTTAGCCTATTGGTATACCCAATAAATATTATTATTATTATTATTAATTTTCAAAAAACAACAAACCAAATTGTTTACTTAATCTATCCACCTCAAATTAATGATGAAATTAAGAAATTTGTATATATCAACTAAATCCCATCTATTAGTGAACAACTCTGTCGAAGAATCAGTAAAAATGAAATTGATGTTGTGTTGTACCAATAAGAAGAATTTGAGATCTGTATTTTTCAATGGGAAGGATCGACTGAATAATTCGCAGTTGAGTGGTGTTTATATGCTATCATGTGACGAGTGCCTGCATTTTACATAGATCAGACTGGTCAGTCTCTCGGAGTTAGAGTTGATGAACATAAAAGATCTATTCTACAAAATAAACCAACAACGGGTTTCTCCACTCACTGTATTACTCTCAACCACTTCATTGATTTCAATAATATAAAAATTCTACATAAGGGTGATAAAGGTAGACGTTTGGATCTTTTAGAAATGTTAGGAATATCTTCGGCTCAAAAACAAAACCTCCTAATTGTAAACGATCAATTAGATTTCCAACTATCACCAATTTTACCATGTGTTACCTGATATGTGTACGAATGTGTTCTTTCTGTATTGATATGTATTCAGTTTTGAAAATGGGATTAAACCCGAAACACGCGTGTCAAAAAATATTTTAATAAAACTGTGAAACTCTGTCAAGTGTTTTTATCAAGTGTTTTTTATTTCTTTTTCATAAGAATATATATATATATATATATATATATCTTCTTTTATTATACAATACCTGAAGGTGTCATAACAAAAATATCAAAGTAAATGTGGGGCCTCTAATCTCTTGCCAATACTGCAATCGGGCTTGCGATCAACATCTTGGAGAGTTTGTTTGAACTCCTCATTGATGTTTGGCTGATTGAGGTAGTAAAACTTTGCTTTGAAGTTGGAGCAAAGCTTTTAATTCATTTCATGCCTCGCCCAGATACACTTAACAGAGATTGGTCATAACAGGCAAATAGGAGTGAGTGGTTTCTCTTTCTGTGTTGACTTATTTCAAACTAAAGCTACGTTCGATTTGTACTTATGGAGTTGGAGTGGAGTGAGAGTGGCGTTTTAGTCACGTGACTTCAGAGGTTGCGGTGTTAGATTATCCGATGTCGAACGCTCCGGAGCTGAAGAGCGTTTGAAACTAACCTCTAATCTCATGTTTTGATTTTTAGATTTCAAACGAAGTCTTGTTTTCTGAGATTAGTGTCTTCAAAAAATATTCAGAATTATTCATACATAGAATTATTTATACATTCTTCTACTCCAAAAGAAATACTGCCTTCTCCCAAGTCGTTCCAATAAAAAACTTTTGCGAGATCTGTTTTTTGAAGATTCTTCTTATGATGAAAATGAAATTAGCTAGAAAATTTACGACTTTGCAGAAGAAGTAGTACCAGGAATGCCTAATAGGCAGTTTAAACATCATTTTAGAATGTCGCCTTCTACTTTTGAAGTTTTCATAAGAAAAAGCCAATCCCGGTAACCCTAAAGTTTCTCCAGAAAAAGAAGTTTATTAACGTCGACATAATATTAGTAAAGAAGAATATATTTTCAATTAAAGACAAAAAACGAAATCGAATTGAAAATAAATAAACAAACTGATCAGCTGTTATTTTGAAATTGTCTAATACGCATGCTCACCCCGGGTACGCGGGCTTCACGAGGTGGGACTTTAGGAGCGAACTCCATTCACACTATACTTACCCCACGCTATCAAAAACGAACGCAGTGTTCGACGCCCTTTTACTCCAGAATCCAATCGCGAACGCATACGGCGCGAAAAGAGTTAAAGGATTGAAAGGAGCGTCCAAATCGAACGTACCTTAAATAATAAAAGATATTTTATTGAAACAGTTTTTTATAAAAATACTGTACATATGAAAACTCAAAATAATGGAATCCACCATTATGCTTCATAAAATGGTATTAAAAATTTTTATGATAAAATACAGAATAGACAAACAAAATTAATAAAGAAAAAAATCAGAATTTAGGAATATTCTTTCAATTCAGTTTACAGAGGTGTTTTTGATAACATCAATTATATTTTGATAATTACAATTCTACTATGCATATGAGCTGAATTGGAATAATGAGTATAATTAATAAATATAAATAAGAAATGCGAAAATCTGTAATTTTTCAATTCTTAAAATTTAAATATAGTTAAGTGATTTGTTTTTGAAGAATACTCACTAGGAATCCATTGAGAAATGAAAAAATTTGCCTTGATTCAATATTAATCCAATTCAGTGTAATGAAAAATATTTCCATATTATAATTAATAGAATGAAAAGAAGACAATTGTAAATAATATGAATTTTGCTCTGCCAATATAACACAATTCGAATCTCTTTCTCATGATTACGAGAAAAATTTCAAACCTGAGATAAACAACAAAACTGTTCATGGTGAAAAAAAGTCATATACATTATTCTGACCATATATGACAATTTTCTATATACAGTGTATTAGATTAGAGAGTATAAAAGCAAAATAAAAAGACTACAATTTCATCACAATAGTTCGACACTAAATAACAATATTATTACCTAATACCGATATTTAGGACAATGAGAAGCTTATCCACCATTGGGTGAAGTATTCTTGATATCATTCAACCAGGGTAAAAATCAGTTGGTCCCTTTTTAGGAATCCTTTAGTCTGTGGCCCCCCTCAAAAACAAAAACTGCACATTTCACATTATGACAAGTTTTCTTCCACCAATTCTACAATTCGCCTCATACCCTTTCCCAACTGTAGAACATATCACATAAACCCAAGAAATGGAACTTTTTTATGATGGGGCCCTTCAAGAACTAAGTGCTTTTCTTCGCTATTGCATCTGATACTCCATTTGTTTGCGAAACAAATCCTTTGGTACTGCCGTTCGAATAACAAGCTTTGTAAGAGTCTGATAGATCACTTTTAATGTACGTATTGTTGAGCGTTCCATTGCTATCTGATTTCTTATGGACCTTCCCTTTTTCTTCGAGAACAGGCTGAAATTTGAATAAAATAATTAAAATAGAAAAAAATATTATAGTATGCGGGAAATGATGAAAGAAAATAATGAATGTAACAAATTTCAGGAGGTGATTCTGAATGAGAAATAAAAACAGTTAACTATATACATATTCATGTTCTGAAATTTGCGTGCATTCGGGTAATTATGTCCATTGTACGTCACTGGAAGATTTCTAGTAGAAATAATTTCTGATTTCCTTATTCAATTTGTGACAAAAAATCCATAATTCCTTAATACATTATCAAGAAATTTCAAATAATATAAATTAGAATCAGAATTCGAACAGGATATTACACTAATAATTTAATAGGCTTGAAGCTATAACGAATAATAATATGGATTATTTCTGTAAAGCAACAGGGTATAAACATACAGGGTGGCCATTTGAAAACGAAACAGACGACATTACAGACGAAATGAATTTTTTCGATAGAAATGCTCGGACAGGTCGATTTCTGTTTCGAGGGGGACAACTTAAGATGTACGTTGCGGACGCATAGCGCTTCAACCCTTGCTACTACAACCCTCACCACCAATTTTTGAAAAAGGAAGATGGGGTGAGTGATACCTCATTTGAAAGGTATTTTTATACTGATTTCAGCACAGTAATTGTTTTTTCATTTTATGCATTAGTTCTCGAAATACAGGGTGGCCATTTGAAAACGAAACATACGAGATTACAGACGAAATAAATTTTTTTGATAGAAATGCTCGGACAGGTCGATTTCTGTTTCGAGGGGGACAACTTAAGATGTAGGTTACGGACGCATAGCGCTTCAACCCTTGCTACTACAACCCTCACCCCCAATTTTTGAATAGGGAAGATGGGGTGAGTGATACCACATAACTGAAGAAGTCCCTATCTATCCATGCCTTAACCAAGATATGGTTAGTTAAACCATGATTGTGAAACGAAAGCCATAGATAGATATCAGCACCGATAGAAGGCCGGCAAAATCGAAGATAGAAATCTTTCGGCTTTCTCCGGTTGTTCATTGAAAACGGCCGTAAGTAAACAAAAATATAATACAGTAGCCGGTATTCAAACAATTCTACAAATAAATAGTAATAACTATAACCAACAATAAACTTATTTCATATTTAGAAATTCGGATATTGGTGAAGATCTGTTTTTCTGTTGCCCTTAGATGAACTACATGAAGATGTTCTTTTGATCACGTAGATGTCCCCCAAGATCCTCTGATATATGATATTTTTAGAAAAAAAATTTTTCTAACACGGTCGAGGTAAGGGTTTTTTTTTTCTGCTGGGGTTTTTCCCTTTTCTCATTTCATTATACTACAGACCTGAAGGGGAATCCGGGCAAAACGGGGTACTGGGATATGACGGGGTACCGCTATTTTACGTGCATTTCATTCGAATAAACCCTCCAAATCAAAGAGGCATTATCCCACTACCAATACCTTTCCCCGCAATAGCAGGAGCACGAATCGGGTGGTCATAAATTTGAATTTTTCGAGTAATAAACGCCTTATGTTGGAAAAGTGGAACATATATTTTCTTAAGATATGTACAGTTTTTGAAGAATTATCGATATTTTTTTCATGCCATTTCATTATTGCCTGTATATAGAGACTTTATCGAACGCATGCCTTCCAAAATTTTTTTGTAGTGATTGATATTTCTTGTTTTATTTAAGCAGGTGCTTTGGGGCCAAATGGGGTTTTGATGATTGGACCAAACGAGGTCTTGTTTTTAAGATGATACGAAAATACGAAAGAAAGACAACTTATCAAAATTGGTCTGAAGAGTCAATGAAAGAAGCGCGCCAGAAATGTGTTTACCAAAGCTCAAGAGTTAGAGATTGTGAAATATATAAAAGAGATAAAATAACTAAGAGATTTTGTATTAATACAGGCCTTTTTTTTCCTTTTTGCCCCGTATATGGGGCAAAAAGTCTAAAGAAAATATATTTAGATAGCGAAATTCAAATTGGCGTTGTTAAGTCATTTGGTTTTATACAAAAATCAGGATCTTAAAGTTAGGTACCCCATATTGCCCCGGATTCTCTTATGGTTTTCCTGTGTTGCACTTACCCCACCTTAGGTACTCTTTTGTTTCAATATGTATTGTATTTATTTATTTATTTATTTGAACACAGCTGCATTGTTTCTAGTGTTCGCGCAAATATTCCTGGTGTTGCGAATATAACACTATTCAACGAAAGAAAAAGTCGAAAACGCAATCAGTGAAAATATCTTGATTATTTAAGCGGTTTCTTGATAAATAAAAAATAATTTTTTTAATGCACTAACCGATTTCATCACAAATAATTGAGGAAAACATTTCAACAGATTAAAAAAAAAAAAAAATTTATATATATATATATATATATATATATACCTCTTCTATAATTGCTTAATGATCAACAAAATAAAACTGGTCATATAATGATACTATACTACATATATGATGTTGGGAGTAATGTTATTTTGTGTTTAATAGGTCAGTAGGTAACCTGGCACTTGGAGATGGGAACCTATTGATTTCATCGTGGTATGGCAACAAAGCGTAGCAGAGTATCTAGCACCACTTGTTGAAATAAAAACGTTTTTGGATGGCGAGGTCTGCAATAAATTGGTAGAATCTATTTATACGTCGAAGCCATTTCGATTCGTTTGAGAATACTTGAGTCATGCCGCTAAACAAGTAGCAACCAACGTAACGAGAGAAGGATCGCTAATAAGAAGTATTTCCTATATTGTAAATCAGTTCAGAAAAAATTTGAAAATGTATCATCGAGAAGTTTTGAATGAGCAGAGTAGGAAACTTCATTGAAATTAAACGACGGATGGGGATCACCCCAAGGATCTTAATGAAATAATTTGTTTTTATTAGAACACTGAGTAGAAAACAGCTTTGAAACAAGAGTTTTTCCTGAAGAAGTAAAACGTACGATACTTAGAGTCGGTTTCACAAAACTTCGATTGTGCGCTCAAAAACCTTACGTAAATGAAAATCGAATCACGTTGTCTCTCTCTATACAGGATTTTCCACCGGAGTGCCTATCACAAGTTTACAGAATTTTACACCCTAATTTATGATATATTTTCAAATATCAATGACCGCTTTCACCGCAAATGGTAATAACTTTCATATTTCTAATGGAACATTCTGACTATCATGGCTTTTTCGGATATATCTTCGATTTTATGTATTATTTTATGTATCATTCCCTATAGCTATTTACAGCGTTTTTGAGTTTTTCAATGTTTTTCGAAAAAAATTACAAATTGAGGCTAGTAGAACACTGAGGATTCAACTAGAGCACAACGCATTATTTCAGATCTGTTATTTGGAATGGGTTACCAAAAAAAAAATTTCAACGTCACTCTGTTAAAAACATAACGTCTTGATGTACCGGAAGGTGAAATGAGAGTCTCAAAGTTGGAATTCAAAAAAAGCCAAATATTCGATTTTTTCAAATGGAAAAAGTATTTTTTCACTAACAGATCAATTTGTAAGAAGAATTTTTAAGGGTTGCCTACATTTAAAATGTACTTACCAGATATTCAGAATAACTGTCAGCTACGATCATAATATAGTATGTGATGCATCAAATATGATCAATGTCCGCCCTTTCATAAGAATCTCTGTGACTATTCAATAGTACAATTTCGCACAACTTTTAGTGTTTTAGTGGATTTCATCTTGTTTATTTCTGAATTGTTTGTTATTTTTTCTATTATTATTCTGTATGTTTTGCAAGAATTCCACAAATAAACACTTTTATTATTATTATTATAATTAGGAGAAGTGTCACTTTTCATGGCTAATTGAAAGCGAGCCATGAAAAGGCAAATGAAATATGTTATTTTATTTTCAAACGTTTTGAAATTCATAAAAATCGGAAGATCCACTTTTGGATTGATTTACATTTGGGCACATGATTATATCCACTTACGATCGTTATAATTGAATGAATTATGGGATATTTGCCTAGTTACGGTTGCCACGCACAATTGATTCTGACAGATATGAAGTAAAATAATCATTTGCAAGCTGGCGAGAAGTGGTTGAAAGAGAAAATATCTTCAGAAATTGAGGTTTTGGCCATTGAAGCAGTCTCTTCCCTTGAACCATTGAAGTCTATTGAAAAATGTTCTGCAGCATACCTATGAACAATCACTTGGTGAATTGGTGCAATTCGAAAAATGTGACAGTTCACCAAAAGAATGTGCTTCTAGCATATTTAAATTTAATGGCTAGTGAAATAAAAAGGAAATCCTCTGCTTTGTGAGCCCGATATTCAATGATAAAGTCGCAACTATCAATCGCACATGAAATAAATATTGGTAAATACCTGAAGTTGCGCGTATTTTTGCGTAGTAGTACGAGAGCTACTGAACCTTTTGAGTAACGGTTTGCCTGTAAGACTAGAAATTTTTATAGCGATAGTTCCTAGCATGCTGAGGACGGAAATCATCGCCTGGCACCCCTCACCCCTGCACGTCATCAAGATCTATATCTTTGAAAGTGTTAAAAAAATAAAAAAAATAAACTTGTTCCTGTAAGCTTGAAACTTTCATACGATTTTGTTCGTTCATTGTGAAGTTCAAAAAAAATTGACAGGCGATTTCGACGAGCACAAGTACCTGCCAGGCGACTCGAAAAGGGTGTAAAATACGAACAAAAATGAACTTTTTTATGTAAAGCTGAAATTTATATATGTGTTCGTCTGAGGGAATGAAAAAATTTATTTTATTATTAATCTTCATCATCATCTGATATGTTATCATTAATTTTTCATCATATAGTACAGTCGTTTCAAGCGTAGTACACTGTGTCTTAAATTGGTTGAGACTGCATTATATCTCAGCTATTATTGAAAATAGAGTCATGCGGTTTTCGAGACCCTGTGTCACTTTTTTGTAAAACTTTTAATTCCACAAACAGAAATATTCCATTTTCTTTTGTTTCTGGAATACAGTGCGAAAATGATAATGTTCACTTTTTGAAGATGTTATTATTTCTCGGGCTCTGCATGAGAAAGAAAAGAAATTAAAACTTCTTATAATAATATTTTTACATAGAAGTCAGTGGCGTAGCTGAACATTTTTTCAAAGCAATGTTTTTGAGATTGAATTGGAACGGAATGAAATTTCCCATATGGAACACCATGTTTATTTTAACGTCAAACTGTATCACGACCTATGCTTCAATAAATTTCAGTTGAAAAAGATATCCCACGCATTTAATCAATATTCACAAGCATTTAATCATTACTTTTTCAAAAAGCCATGTGATCTAAACCATTTATTTTATCCTATTTTGAACATAATTTCAAATATCAACTGAAAAATGGTTTTTTGATGCATGTGTGGAAGAATTCATGTCTTACTTTAAAAAAAAAAACAAACAGAAATACAGTAGGCGCTTGATGCCGGATTATTGGAAATGCCGGATTATCGAATTTGTACAGGAAAAAAAAAACTAACTTCATATGATTTTCAATACTATCCAACTTTCGCAAAATAAGACCGCTATTTTGTCAAGGGACGCTATGCAACAAGAGAAAACAAATACGTGACATCACTGTCGAGGTTAGGTCCGGACTGCCGAGCGGGAAAAACTACTCTCGGTGATCCGGCATTCAGCTGTATAAAATGCCGGATTATAGAGCGGGTTACCTGGGACTACCGAGCGTACCGGATTGGCAAGCGCTGGATTATCGAGCGACTACTGTATACATTAGGATGGTTGACGCTCAAATTTACTAAAGGTAAGGTTGTGATACATCGATGTTTTCAGAAAAAAATGAGAAGATTTAACGTTAAAACATACGAGGTGTTCCATTTGAAATATTTCAAGTTTGAGCTATATCTTAAAAACATTTATTTGATAAAAATTTTAGGCTACGCCACTGAATTCTACGTAAAAACATTATTATAAACATTTTCATACATTTTTTCTCATACAGGGCCCAAGAAATAATAATATCTTCAAAAAGTGAATTTATTCATTCTCGCACTGTATTCCAGAAATAAAAGAAGATGGAATATTTCTGTTTGTGAATTTAAAAGTATCACAAAAAAGTGACACAGGGTCTCGATATCTGCATGACTCTATTTTCAATAATAGCTGAGATATAATGCAGCCTCAACCAATTTAAGACACAATGTACTACGCTTGAAACGACTGTACTATATGATGAAAAATTAATGATTACATATCAGATGATGATGAAGATTAATAATACAACTTATTTTTTCATTCCCTCAGACGAACACATATATAAATTTCAGTCTTACATAAAAAAGTTCATTTTTGTTCGTATATTACACCCTTTTCGAGTCGCCTGGCAGGTACTTGTGCTCGTCGAAATCGCCTGTCAATTTTTTTTTGAACTTCACAATGAACGAACAAAATCGTATGAAAGTTTCAAGCTTACAGGAACAAGTTTATTTTTTTTATTTTTTTAACACTTTCAAAGATATAAATCTTGATGACGTGCAGGGGTGAGGGGTGCCAGGCGATGATTTCCGTCCTCAGCATGCTAGAAACTATCTCTATAAAAATTTCTAGCCTTACAGACAAACCGTTAGTCAAAAGGTTCACTAGCTCTTGGACTATAGTAACACTTTTCCTCTAGCCGGCCGGAAAAGTGTTGCATAGCAACACTTCTCCTCCTAGGCGGAGAAATAGAACTTTGCGATGATCCTGTCAATCTGATTTATCTGAAGTTATTTTCATTGAGAGCAGTAAAAAAAACTGGTGGTCATTTACTTTGAACAACGAACTAATTTTTGAGAAATGTCAGCAACAGAAGCATGGAAAAATATTTTGAATAAAGTCACAGAGATATTAATGAAAGGCGAACATTGATCATGTTTAATACCTCACATATTATATTATGCTTGTGGCTAACAGTTATTCTTGAAGATCTCGAAAATTTACAACTTGATATGCGATTGAAAAAAATACTGTTTTCATTTGAAAAAAGTCGAATTTTTGGCTTCTTTTTTAACATCCAGTGTATCAAAACGTTATATTCTCTACAAAGTGACGTCGAATATTATTTAGGTAACCTATTTCAAAAAACAGATCACTATTGTATCCTCAGTAGTGTAAAAGCCTCAATTTGTATTTTTTTTCCAAAAACAGTGAATAATTCGAAAATGGCTCTAGATGGCTATAGAGAATGATGCATGAAATGAATGTGGCATTCAAAGATATATCTGAAAAAGTCATAATATACAGGATGTTCTATTAAAAATAAGAAAGACGATACCATTTCCGGTGAAGGCGAAAGTCATTGATGTTAAAAATTATAAAATGAATGAAGGCCTACTTGGCTTATATCTTCACACAAAACTTAGAAATGATCGAATTATTATTTGTCCATAAACTTCTACACCTGTATATGCTTAGATCTTTGAATCTACGCAACGTACATTGATGCGGTTTTTTTTAAAAGATGAAGTGATCTAGGAGGAAAGTTTATATGTATAAGACATGCATAATATGGAAAATCACTGATTATTTTTCGTGTCTCGAAATTGCAATAAAAATAGTAATAACTATTGTGATAACCGAGATGGCAGACGAAGAACCAGTGAATAGACTGTGTCTGCAACACAACTTTAGGAATAATTTTGAAACATGCAAGTAATAGTTACTCGAAAGATGTTAGACAGGCTCTAAAGAAAAGACCAATGATTGCCTCGAATCGGGTTGCATTTTTGAAAAATATATAAATAATATAACATCAGGTAACAGTTCCTTAGCTGTGATTTTCTTTTAGGAAATATGGATATTTAAACATGAAAATAATTGAATTAAATTAATAAATTTGAGTACTTCGGTGTGAAATGGTTTATTTGTCGAAAACCGAGCGCTTTCGGCCTAATTAAAAGGCCATCTTCAGGGTTTTCCTGGAAGGGTATATGTAAGTTGTATTGAGTAAATAATTAAATGAAGAATAGTTACCCGTCCAAGAAACCATCACAAACATACAGGCGGAAACGGTTATCACAGCATTTAACGGACAAGATTCACAAAAGGGTGAATTTAAGACACTGTAAAAATTATCGGTTCCGAATATAAAACCGTGAAAACAACAAAGGTTTTACAACCTCGAGACCCCGAGAGAACAAAAAATGAATATCCCAACTATCAACACATTGTTGAATGTGACGACAGCGGGTTCAAATCGAAATGGAAAGTCTGCTCAATTTTGTCAATGACATTCACCCCAGTATCACTTTCACCCTCGAACTTGAAGAAGATAAAAAGATAAATTTTCTGGATCTTTCCATCTTCCGGCCTAACGGTGGATTCCTTGACTTCGAAATATACAGGAAGCCTTCACAAACAGACCACATAATTCCCGCACAATCTCATCACCCTAATAGTCATAAATTAGCATCTTTACGCTGTTACATCAACAGAGCCCTCAATGTACCCCTTTCTGAGAATAACCGACAAAAAGAACTCAATATCATAAAACAGATTGCTCACAACAACGGATACAACCCTATTCTAGTGGAAAAGCTTAGAACTAGTATAATGTCTAGAAGAAGGCGAGATTTGGCTTATTGTTCGAACCTTCTCGACTCAAATCTCAGATATTTTTCCCTCCCTTACTTGGGTCATTTTTCTAATGCCGTTTTACGCATTCTTGAGAATTCTTGTGAGGATGTAAGGATCTCTTATTCCAACTCTTCCTCCTTGAGTAACAACTTACTATGTAACTCGAAAGATAGGGTAAATAGTTTACATTGCAGTGGAATATATAAGTTGGAGTGTAACGATTGTGAGGCCTCGTACGTTGGACAGACCAGAAGAAAGTTGGAGGTCAGAATAAACGAACATTTGAACAGACCTAATTCATCAGCGTTCGGCCATCACCTCAGGTTTACAGGTCACTCATTCAGCCCCAACCGCAACTCCAAGATCCTCCATAGAATTGTGACAAACAGATACAATATGAAGATGAACCTCTTGGAGGATATCGAAATAGTTCGGGAACTACGTTCAAATGAAAATTGTGTTAACACCCAGGTGAACTTAAATTTGAATAATAGTTTTACTCCGTTATTTAAGAGCTTGATTTGACTGAGTGTTCCTGCTTTGTATGCGTCTCATTTAATTTTGTTTTATTTCCTTGTTTGACGTCTAAAAGAATTTTAATTTGTGATATGACTTCGAGGTCCCCCTATGTCACTACGCCCATGACTTTCCATTTCGATTTGAACCCGCTGTCGTCACATTCAACAATGTGTTGATAGTTGGGATATTCATTTTTTGTTCTCTCGGGGTCTCGAGGTTGTAAACCTTTGTTGTTTTCAAGGTTTTATATTCGGAACCGATAATTTTTACAGTGTCTTAAATTCACCCTTTTGTGAATCTTGTCCGTTAAATGCTGTGATGACCGTTTCCGCCTGTATGTTTGTGATGGTTTCTTGGACGGGTAACTATTCTTCATTTAATTATTTACTCAATACAACTTACATATACCCTTCCAGGAAAACCCTGAAGATGGCCTTTCAATTAGGCCGAAAGCGCTCGGTTTTCGACAAATAAACCATTTCACACCGAAGTACTCAAATTTATTAATTTAATTCAATCTCTTGGTGTGCACAACCACCTTCGTAATGAAAATAATTGATTGCAAACCTGGAATGCCGTTAATGTGACAACATTGAATGAAGTGTAGCTTAGACAGCAAAAGATATTCTCCAATGAAATTCTTTGCGTCCTTACGTCAGAATATTTATTCATGATACAAGTGCAGTATATTCTTACACGACTTCAAAATTCAAAAACGTGCCACGAAGTGGCGAGTTTTATAATGAACGAGTGTTAGAATGAGCTTTCTGTACGACTATCATACATTGTTTTCTCTAATTAGTTGAATTGAAAATCAAATCACGAAATTATGTTATAGCTCAGCAAGGAAACCTCTTGGGAAAAAACAAAGTACGCTATTGGATTGATATGAAAAACGTGCCTGTATAATATTTTCATTTCAACATCCTGGCATATGAAGAAACGGAGATAATGGCCAAAGTTGAAATCGCCCAAATTTCAATTTTGGCCTATAACTGGAAAACAAAAGAAGATAAAGGAATGCAGTTGATGGCATTATCAGTTTTCTAAAAAAATACCACCTTAACGTGTCATTCATTTTCCTTTATCTCTCACGGTTAAAAAGTTGTAGTTCAGGTATCACCAATTTTGCCGAATTTGTACAATGGTATTCATACATCAAAAGAATTCTCTTTATTTAAGAGATAAAGAGATCACTTTTTTATATTTCACAATTCCTTCATTGTAATACATTGTGATGAACAACATCTTTAGTTTTTTTTCCGAGTGCGAGAATAAATAGGGCAGATTGCCCATTGTGAAACGGCACCTACTTCTCCATAAAGACCTTAGAATTCCAAGGCTAAGACGTTTAGACAACTCTAAATACACAATAATTGTTTACTAATGGCGAGTTGAATGGGATTTTGTTCAGAACATTTCGTCGTAAAATTTTTTGTAGTGTTCGGAAGAAAGATGGACATGGACTCAGATGCGTTAATATTATCAGGAAATGTAGTTCACCGAATTAATATCAAAATATAATACTTTCACGAAAACGCTATCAACCGTAGCGACACCTATTGGCGTTATTCGCAAGAAAGAAAATTTTTTCAAATTTTTTTTTCCATTTCATCAAGTTTTAATGTATTTTATGTTAACCCCCCCAGCTCTAAAAATATGAAGATATATTCCATTCGGAATAAAGCAGGCGGAACTGGTCTAGCCGGAACCAACTTATATCAATTTATGAGCACTATTGAATAATAAAATTTTTATTCAGGTTCATTCTTGCAATATTCCGCTTCAAAAATATATTTTTCCATGCTTTCTAATTATTTTTTTTATGATTATAAATACAAGCAACCAATTATTATGGAACTTGTATAAGTTGAGTAGTTTTTTGTAACAATACTTTTGTAATACGATCTATAATAAATCGTATAGAATATATCCCAGAGATTTCAGAGAGTGGATAAATTTCAGTTTATACGATCTCGAATTCACCTTCACATACTTCAAGATGTATACTCATGAAAATTATTTAAATTAATCGAAATTAATTTGATCAGATATGAATGAATGAAGATATCAACAGCTGCTATGTAAATTCCAAAATCATATATTTATTCTGAAATAAAAAAGACTTCCGACATAAACAGGATCTTATTCGGGAACTCTTGCAGTCTAGAGTATTAGAATAACATATAATTTTATGCATATATGTATATGTTACAAATTAATTGTTGGATGGAGACACGTCGTTTTAAGCAATTAATGTTGATAATTATACGTGGACTTCCTGAACTTTGAAAGGAAACTACCAGAAATATGGAGACAAAAACATGTGAAATATAAAGACGTTCGAATATGACCATATTTCGCTATTTTGCATTGAAGATTTCATTATGAAAATTGACATGTGAAGTTGTCCGAAGTATTCTAGGAAGTGTATTGAATTTTTAGGAGATTTAAGATTTATTGAAACAGTCAAAAATCTACTAAGGCGTACTTGAATATATGAATCATTCTATATAGCTAACTGAATGGAGATTATAATTCTTTTGCATTTCTCACTATTTTAAAACTTTGATAGTTTGTTTTAGTGATTGTCTAATTGCATTAAGAAGAGTATTGTACTTATTTGAAGTGAAGAAGGGTTTTCAAACGAAACATGAAGGCTTCAACACGATGAACTCGAAGAAAGTAATAGAAAATATCCTTCCTCTTTCTTTCACGTCTTCGACTCGGGATAATAAAAAAAAAATCATGAGCAAGAAAAAATTTCTTGTTTTCATTTGACCTCGGGTGGTATTCGATACGAAAATTCAACACCAATTGTGTTTGAATAAATAAAATTATTTTTCGATTTCCAACAACGTCAATTGAAATCTATTAAAATTATCATGTGAACAAATAAAAACTCGATTGTCCAGTATAATTCGCTGTTTGGTACCCTCGAGGTAAAAATTTCCACTAGAATTCATCCGTTGGGATAGTGATCTGTCAAAAATACACGTTTTGGTTGGTTGAAAATTACAGGTGTTGAATTTTAAATCAACTTTGTATTAATGAAATATGGGTACTAGACCCCGCAATATTTTGTCGCCTTACACATATATGATATTTATATACTGTATATGCTATACAGAACAATAAACTGTCATGGTATCTAAATTATCCCTATCGCGAAGTGCCGAGATACCAATTTCGGTCCATTTCTATAAGAAAAAGTTTTTCTAACTCACCATACATAATCCTGAGTTCATACTTTTTTTCTTGTCTTTGGATTCAGTATATTTAACTTTGTAGAAGTCAGAGAAGAGGAACATAAACAAGACACCATGAAGGGCAATCCAAACCATGAAAGACTTCGGATAGTTACATTCGGTGAACAAAAGTTGAAACTGATGACCAAATATTGCGATGAATTGTACCTGAAATATTTTCGAGCGGTTAGAAAAATTCAGATTATACCAGCTGTGTCGAGAAAGTATGAGTACTCAAATTTTGTAGATTTCAGAATTACGTAGTAATATTATTTTATTAATTTGTGTGCTATTTCTTTACATAGTCACAATCGCTTCCAATGCAGGTTGTGTTGTGAAACAGCAGATTAATTTTTCGATGCCTGCCTAGTACAACTCTGCCGCCACCAACTTTGTCCATTTGTCGACCATCAACTCCTTGTCCATTGAATATTTTTTTCCACCCTCAGAAAGTGAACAAATTGTAATCTGCTGGCGACAGGTCGAGGCAATACGGTGGTGGTTCAGAACATTCCATCTAAATGAGTCCGTGACATTGGCCGTGTGGGCTCCGATGTTGTAGTGTAGACTCACTCCTTTCATTTTGATCAGCTCAACTAAATTTTTTCAAAGGTTTCACAATACGTTTCTGCGTTGATCGTCTCCCCTTGAGGTAAATATTCAATCAATATGATGCCTTTGTGGTCCCAAAACACTGATGTCATCAGTTTTTTTGACTGAAATAGTGGTTTTGAAATTTTTGGTTGAGGTGAACTAGGGTGACGCTATTCGAACTGTCGATTCACAGGATTTTCACGATAAACGGTTCGTACATCATAAAAAATCTCATGTAAAGATATTCGGATTTCGCACTTGGAAGCACACATGATCGACATGTTCAACAACAACAAAAAAATCGTGCGACCAGTTTTGAGCCTACCGAACTTGTTTTGGTCTCGTTTTGAAGGTGAGGAGTGAAGCTATACAACAGTGTACCCAACATTGCGAAATAATGTTCCCTACAGAGTTCCTCAGTGCACACACTTTCAAGACACACATCGTAAATTAGATTCTCATTTAATAACATCGATATGCAAGATATACCTGAAGATACTTACGATTTGAAGAGTAGTCAAATACTTTTTCCACCAGATGTACTTCTGGTATTGAGGCCCCATCGCAGATACCATATAGTAGAAGTACATGATTATATGCACGAACGTATTCAACAGAGCGAAAAAGGTGCTATGACCACCTGAAAATGTCGAGATTTTTATGTAAAGTTGGTTAAATGAAAAGGTTAAGTTGAATAATCAGGAATATTTGGTAGATTTCGGGATTCGGTTGGAACCTCAGGCCGGTGATTGTATAAAGAATAGTTCAGCCGAAGCTTTACGTTGGTTTTTTTTTGTAAATCTAACTGTCCCTTTTCTGAAATTATCACCGACATTCCTTCGGTATAAAGTAGTCAGATGAAATTAGTCAGGAAAAAATTCGAATAAAATTAGAACCAAGATTGTTCAGTAATCAGATAAATCACTAGAAAGTGCAGTATAGTCCGAAGTTATACATCATTATTCCAATAAGAAATCTCAAACGGTTAACGTGGAATTTTATCAGACAACCAAGTCAAAAAATGTAAGCCGTAAGATCGATAGTCAAAAAACCGTGTAGTAAAATATTCCAGAACCGTACGAAAAAAAATTCGTTTGCAAAGACTTTTCATTTGAACAAGATTATGGAAATAATATCTCCTCTAATTCTGTGTCGAATCCTTTCATTCTGCCACATCTTATAGAACAAAATCGTGCATTTTCTCGCACAGTTTTCATGAAAATATTTATTGATTACATGTTGGCCTCCTGCCATGGATTCATTTTTCATCTGTCAAGTTTATGAGAGAGAAAACAGTTCTGCCAATTAATATTTTTCAATGCAAAATCACTAAACGATATTTGTGGAAATATTCCATTAATTTTAATAAAAATTGAATGAATTAGAGAAAATAATACTCGTAAAAAGGTTTTATTCTAACACTCCTTCATTCAAAAAGTCGCCACTTCGAGATTCGCTCTTGAATTTTCAACATGTGGAAGAATATTAGTTAGTGCCTTCTGCACTTGTATTATGAATAACTATTATAACACGAGTGCAGAAGGCACAGCTATTCTTCCACGAGTTCAAAACTCAAATACTCGTCCCGGAATGGCGAGTATTAGATAAGCCTTCTGTATGAGTTTTATACGTCATTTTCTCTTATTCATTGAATTTTTATCGGAATTAATGAAATATTCACAAAAAATTTCGTTGAGTTATTTTTACATTGAAAAATATTGATTATTTGGAAGGAGGCCAGCATGTAATCAATAAATATTACCATGATCATTGTGCGGGAATGAAATATTCTGGCATGATTTTGTTCCACAAGATGTGACATGAATGGGTTTGACACAGAATTAGAGAAATAACTATTATGAAATTATACGATTGACAAAGAATCAGAGATTTCATTAAATATATCGGATTTCCACATTCATTGTTATTTCGTATCAGATAGGAAAACCAAGGTAGGTAATGAGCTGAATCTAATCTAGAGGATTTTATTACATTCAAAAATATTTTCCGTTCTTATGATTGTTTCGAAATGGTTATAGAGAAATCAATTTACTGGAGATGACGCGAGAACTAAATTGTATAATTTCGAAAGAGCGTTCTCGTAGTAATAAAATTTAGTAACCTGATTCCCTTCGTTTTCGGGAAACCTTTGACAGAAATGAGATTTCTTGCTCAGGGGATCGAAGGACATATATGTCAAAAAAGGTGATGCTTATTCGAATACTCCATCAATCAAACACAAATTGGGGCTGACAGCTTCGCAGTTTTGAATTTTACATATCTGATATTAGTAGTAATACAGTTTAATTTATTTATTTCATAGAAGAAGTTTCAAGAATTCACCTGGAGCAAATTTCAGTCCCATCCACACGGAGAACGGCATGACTCCATGATGAATAACATGAAGAGTTGATACTTGACTATATTTCTTCCTCAGTATGAAGAAAAGTGTATCAATAAACTCTGTGAATTTTGAAAAATAGTACCACCAACAAGTATTCGCCATCTGAAAAAAATTATAACATGAATATTATTCAAACGATGGTCTCGCATCTTCAAGTAATTTCGAACAGTGTAATCTACTCTACTTATGCAATTTGGAAGGAGGAAATGAGAGAGCTTATCCCACAATTAAAGTGGTAAATTACAGAATCGAATAGAGGATAATTCCTAGCTTTTAAGGCGTGGCAAAACATTCACTTTAGCCACTAAAAATCCCTGTAAGATTATTCAGGGCTATCTTGGCGTAAAATTGTACTTTCCAACACAGTATAATGAATCAACAGGAACGCATCTGTTTTGACTAGACCAACTGAGCTCCTAAAATATGCCTCGGAGCAAGGACAATACATAATATTATCGAACACCGAAGTTATCAAGAACATATGGGGAAGTCGGTTCTGGATCGTCATGAGGTAACAGCTAGAGCTCCTAAGGATGTCGTTGGATTTATCAATGCCATTGACGGCCTCCTTGGGATTTAAATGAAGGAGTTGGGAAAAGAACAAAAGATCCTTGCGGTCGAAGTTCCCGGAAAGCTGATCGTAGCCACAAAAACCCCTGTCCAAAATAATAATAATATCAAGAACATAAGAAACTTTTACTTAATAATAAATATGAAAGTAGCGGAGATTTAAGAAACAACGATAAGAAACAGGAATAACAAGAGAGAAAACGGCTAATGACCCCAGCTGTCGATGCCGTCAAATGAATAAAAAAAAAGGGGAGAAAATATTTCCATCACACCTATAGGTTTCAGCTTCAAGTTCAACAGGAACAGAGTCGAGACCATTACTTCACAACCAATTGCTTCAAATTCTGAAATTTTTTATGAAGATTTTGTCCTGAGATGTGCGGGATACTGATGAGGCCCTACAAGGCCGAACCGCTATAGTCCACTGAAATTAGACTTTTGCTTCGGACCAATTCATACAAAAGCAAATGAGGGTTTTTCGGGTAGGTC
Source organism: Hippodamia convergens (assembly GCA_038502775.1). Classification (NCBI taxonomy): domain Eukaryota; kingdom Metazoa; phylum Arthropoda; class Insecta; order Coleoptera; family Coccinellidae; genus Hippodamia; species Hippodamia convergens. The sequence goes on along the minus strand of JAVSIQ010000096.1, from coordinate 46,354 downwards.
TCGGTGTCCCAAATGATATCCCAAAAGTCCCCTAGGCGGGAGTGACCGCATAACATTTGGCAACGCTGTAAAGGGCTAAAATCCTGCCGCAATGTGAATTTTCGTGAATATCTCGGTCCCTATCGAACTTACGACAAAAATACATCAGAGCAAAAAGAAAGCTGATGAAATTTCCTAGAAAAAAAGTTCTGGGTCGGTTTTTGATATAACCAACGGTTTCGTCACATTCTTGCCTTCAATTTGAACGTATGTGATATTCTGGATAATGGAGGTACTCTATTCCACACCACCTTTGAGAATGACTACAGGTCGCGATTTCTCAAAGTGGTATCCCCTAATAGGCCTAATCCACGACTTCTTTGTTTTTTGGCAAGGTGTTCGAACGCTAATTTTCATCTCCTTCGTCTTCTTCTTCTATGAATGCATTTATATTTTCTTCGATGCCATTCGTGGAGTCAATCTCAGAGTTTTGGATTCCTGCATCGGTCTTATTTTATTTTTCTGAGACATCTTCAAATGCTTCGGCATTCATGCAGGATTTTTCATGGCAATTGCCACAAACCGGTGAGCATCGAAGTCCCAAACTCCGACGGCCACACATTGGTCGACAATCTTTCGTACAGTTGCAAAATATCATTTTTGAAAAACAATCAGGCGCAGGATGTTGGGATGTCATTTTTTGTTACAATATATTGTCTTTCAACATCCATCGCCATTCCTCAGGATTCCAATTGTTACCCAGCCATTGTTGTACTTGATACTACACCCGAAACAAATGTTCACAGATGTTGTTGTGCTGCGTCAAGGGTTGAAGGTAAAAGATTCAATCTCACCGGTCTGCTTCTGCTCACAGCTCTAATTAAGTAAGAATACATGTATTAATTGATGCGGCAACGAGGCTGACGAGGAGAAAGAGAAAATAGCAAAAAAGGACAAGCGTTAAATAATTTGTCATGTTTCAACCCTCATTTTCAAAGAAAATATTATAGCACTTTCCGGAAATGATTAGGCAAAATCTGTTGAAAAACGTGTAACGTTTGCCACAGATATAGTTGCAGCTGAAGCTAAATATTATCAAATTTGTTTCAACAAATTTAACTTGCCAGTCTCCGAGAAAATGAAGGTTGGTCATCCTGCGTATGAAAAAGTTCTCAACGCAATGAAGGACATTTTTTCTTTCATTGAAAATCATGAAGACTCTCAGTTTAAATTGACTGGATGGAGAGCAATACTGACAGAAAACATACCTGATGACAAGAAAATTAAGAGAAAACTCGAAGAGAAGTATGGAAACCGTATTGTTATCACCTCAAAGGAAAACAGGATATCTTGAATCAAGCTTGGTACAATAGGAAAGATTCTGGGCAGAATTATCGGTACTTCTGCAGAAATTTTGCATCAGAACATACGAACTGAAATTTGCGAAATTAGTTTCTATCCACCAAGCGGCACAACATCTGCTCTGTTCAATAAAATAACGACCGCAGCTTGGAAAATGGTTAAGGAACAGCAGGACTTGAAAAAAGCAGCTGAAATCTTCAACAAACATAATACTGCACATAACCTCTAAGCGGAATGAAGTTTTTCCTCTCAATCTATGTTGCCCCCATTAAAGAATTCTCCATCAACAACTACCGGTATTTTTGCTTGATTAAAGCTGTTAGCAGAAGCAGACCAGTGACACTGAATCTTTTACCTCCAACCCTTGACGCAGCACAATAACATCTGTGAACATGTGTTCACAGTGTACTATCAAGTACAACAATGGCTGGGTAACAATTGGAATCCTGAGGAATGGCGATGGATGTTGAAAGACAATATATTGTAACAAAAAATGACATCCCAACATCCTGCGCCTGATTGTTTTTCAAAAATGATATTTTGCAACTGTTCGAAAGGTTGTGGACCAATGTGTGGCCGTCGGAGTTTGGGACTTCGTTGCTCACCGGTTTGTGGCAATTGACATGGAAAATTCTGCCAGAATGCCGAACCATTTGAAGATTCCTCAGAAAAATAAAATGTGACCGAAGCAGGAATTCAAAACTCTGGGATTGACTCCACGGATGTCATCGAAGAAAATATACATGCATTCATAGAAGGAGACGAAGGAGATGAAAATTAGCGTTCGAACACCTTTCCAAAAAACAAAGATTAGGTGGATTAGGCCGATTAGGGCATACCACTTTAAGAAAAACGCGCCCTATAGTCATCCTCAAAGGTGGTGTAGAATAGAGTACCTCAATTATCGAGACTATCACATACGTTCAAATTGAAGGCAAAATTGTGACGAAACCGTTGGTTATATCAAAAACCGACCCAGAACTTTTTTTATAGGAAATTTTATCAGCTTTCTTTTTGCTGTGATGTATTTTTGTCGTAAGTTTGATAGGGACCGAGATATTCACGAAAATTCACATTGCGGCAGGATTTTAGCCCTTTACAGCGTTGCCAAATGTTATGCGGTCACTCCCGCCTAGGGGACTTTTGGGATATCATTTGGGACACCGAGACCTACCCGAAAAACCATCATTTGCTTTTGTATGAATTGGTCCGAAGTTTGGGCCTATTTCGACCTAAATGCAGTGGACTACTATATCTCTCATCTCAGTGACAAAATCTAATATGATTTCTCCAACCTCATGATAAAAGATCTCTGAGCCTGGGAATTGAAAATGGTATTCATTTCGATGATTACTATTTTGAATTCATCTATGTCTCAAAAAAGGGGTTGGACTGATGTGAAACCACATACATTGCTCAGATGTAGTAAGTTTAAAGTGATATTGCAGGGAGTTACAATGTTCTGAAGATTTCCGATACTTGATGGCGAAACGTTGGGCAAAATATCTTATATACAAGGCTGGAAAACTGAGAATGATTCTGAGATGATATAATATGCGGCCATCAAGGCTTTCTTATTCACATTAAATTTTCAATGAAACCAATCGAAATTAGTATGACTGGTCTTTTTCCACAGTCCAAATTCTAGGATTACAAGTGTAGTTGATAAAAATATACGAGGAAGAAATGACATTTTTCACTGCAGAATACTTTTCAAGAAAAACAGGATATTATCCACTTACTCTCATGGCCACAGGATTATTGGAATAATCGACAGGCTGACATCTGAAGCTGTAGGCTCCCCACCAACCACTCATCAGGTACTGTAAGAATAAAATGAATTAGTAAAGAAAAATAGTTATTTTCCTAACGAGTGAGGAAAGATATATTTCCCGCACGAAATGACGCGAAGCGGAGTTCGGGTAAGCTGTTGAGTGACCTAAAGGTACTTTCCGCACGAGTTAGGAACAATATTTTTTCTACAAGCGCTTATATGAGATCGATTTGAATTCAACACAAAGATCGAATTTGAGTTTCTATATTAATTCATAATACACATCAAAGATTTATTATTATTATTATTATTAATCCATGATACACATGAATGTCGAACGTAATTCTACATGTCCTTACCATCGTTGACGGTCGGTGCATAGAGACATATCATAATTCAGTTTATTCTTTAATAATTTTTAATGTTTGGAAATGTGACTCTTGCGCCATTGCAAGGAATTGTCGAATTTTAAAGCTCTAAAATCAGTGTATTTCTGCTTAGTGCGTAGCAAACTTGAGTATCACCATAAATATATATCAGCATTAGAGTCTGTTCAGAGGAAATTTTTGAAGTTTTGGACTTCAAAAAGGACAACGTTTATCCTGTTCATCCCGATCATCACTCTTTGCTGAACGAGTTTAACTTCTCGAGTCTGAGGAAAAAAAGGGAAATTGCATGCTGTTTCGGATATAAATTGATCAACAACTTAATTGACTCAGCATCGCTACTTGCTCACTTGGAGTTCAACGTGCCTCGATTTGCTTCAAGATCGAACATAACGTTCAGAATTAGTATCCCGAGTTCGCAGCATCATTTTCACAGTCCTGTTATGTCGGTGTGCAGAAGCTTAAACAATATCCCTTCCGTTGATATTTTTTTTTCTGTCCATTGGAAAGTATAGAAGACTATTGTATTGTCTGATCAAAAATTGATTTTAATTTTTTCTTTGTTTTTTCTGCCGACGGCGATTTTACTCTATTTATCTTTACTAGATGGCACATTGGGCATGTGCCTGTTGGATGTAATAATATTTAAATAAATAAATAAATAAATCAAAGTGATTACTCGCTCACGCTGCTCTTGGCGGTAGTCATTGACCATAAGACATAGGTACTATTCTTGAGGAAACAAAATAATAATAATAAAAATAATAATGACCATCCAGCTTCAACTGGATCGAAATATCTACAAGATCATGCAGAAAGCTGTACTGCTAGGGAGCATTATGAGCTCGATAACCTGGAAAGGGCTCCTATGGAGCATAACGCTTCTGATATCTAAAATATCTGGAATGAGTGAATGGTCCTTTTGAGTGTGAAAGCCACTTAACTAAAGTCATATATTTATTATGACTTGCACCCATTACAATCATAACAATGCTATCACAGTGGGTCTAGGAAAAAAGAAAGGCCCAGGAAGAATAAAAAATATAGGGATATATTTGCTGCGGATATATTTATAGAAAAGAAAATAATTATTGAAGATTATTGAGGATTCTCAGAATAAATAGCAGACAATGTCGGTCCGTAACAATCGGGAATTTTTCATTTGACATTTTGGTGATTTCATCGAGTATTAATGAATATACCTTTCTACGCAATGGTAATATTCAATTCAAGATATAGTTTCGAATAAAACAAAAATAACTGCTTAAAATGCTGAAGATTTCACGAAGTTCACTGTGCGATCTTGAAGTCGATTAACCATCGTTATAACGATATTGCACATTATAAATTTCTGTTACATATTCTGTACATAATTTCCTCAAGAACATCTGACTGGAGTTAGCCTATTCTGAGACAGAAAAATAAATTTACAAAACAATAAAATAGTTCGACAAAAATAGATTTAATCATACTTCCGATGAGTCGTAAACCTTATGGTCAATCATTGATAAGGAAACTGGAAAACATAATAATAAATCTGACAATCGCATTGAGGCATCTCCAGATATCATAGTAAAAAATTTCAATAGAGATGTTTCCACTCGTAACGGAAGTTTCCCTTCTGTGATAACAAATGCTTCAGTTCTAGAAACAAAAGAAGCTGATTTAATTCTGATGGAGTTCGTTTGAACATTAATTGATACAAGCTTTCCCGATCATTCTTATTCCGATTTTGATTAAATTGGCGAATGTGATGAAATAGTTATTTTCCTAACAAGTGCGGAAAGAGTTATTTTCCCGCACGAAACTACCGTTGCCCGAACGACGCAAGCGGAGTTCGGGTAAGCAGTTGAGTGCGGAAAAGACACTTTCCGCACGAGTTAGGAATAATATTTTTTTCTACAAACTTTTATATGAATCGATTTGAATTCAACACATAGATTAAATTTGATCACCTATATTAATTCATAATACACATGAATGTCGAACGTAATTGTACATATCGTTAAGATAGTACTTTCATCGTTGACGTTTGATGCATAGAGACATATCATAATTCAGTTTTTTCTTTAATAATAATGTGCGGGAAAAACCCCTGCAATTCCTTTCCCGCACAGAAAGTGTGCAGAAATGGAATAGCAGGGGTTTTTCCCGCACTGTTTGGAAATGTGACTCTTTGCGATTACGACTTAAAATGCGTGACGGAAAAGGGTTAAAAGCGTACGCATGAAGAAAAAATGAATTTATTTTACTCAATAAAAATATGAACTCATATTCGATTATTATTATTCAGCAGAATAATTTCACGATTTGGTCAAAACGGTAATCAAAAGATTGGATGAGAATGAGGATCTTAGTTAACTGAAAAATTATTCTCTATGATTTCCGGGAAAAATTTGTGCGGCAAACTACTGAATTTCTTCAAGATATGTACATGAACAAAAGGCTGATGTTTTTCAATTTCGCGGCATTCCGGAAAAACTGAAAAATATAGTGAAAAATATCAACGACACTAGTGAGCACAAATGTAACACAAAGAAATACTATAAGTGCTGAGCTAACTTTTTTATCAATTCTTAATTTTCAGTGAAATTGAAATCATTATCGCATAATTTTTTTCAGCACTTGAAACCCTCTTTTTTCGAAAAATAATGGGGTCGCCCAATTCATATTGTTGAATATCTTGCGAACCGTATAGGCAGGCATATTTATATCAAACGACCATTCATTTAGAACGTTTCAAAACTTTCCAATAAAGTGCTCGGACACTCCTCATAGTCATTATCATTCAGGCGATCTCAAGAAAATAAATGAAACAACCAAGATCAAGAATATGGCATTAACTCCAGATGTGCAAGAAAATCGGAATTCCTTTGGTGATTTGTCGATTTACCGACATGAGGCGAAACGGGATTGAGCTTTTTGAACGTTCGGGAACACAATTTGGGAACTTTATTCGGCGTCGATGAGTATTTACTCCGTCCGTGCATCTTGCATACATTGTTTGCGAACAGTGCCTTTTATCAATAAGTAGTTTGTTTCAGCCATAGGACGGAACGAGCTCGAGATCTAAGAAACGTTCGAGAATAAGGTTTGCAGATTTTGCTCGGCGCCGAGAATATTATTTGCAAACAGTGTTTGGGAGAAAGGCTCATTTGATATAAATGCAACTCATGAAATACAAGAAAATTGCAACTGTAAAAACCTACCAAAATAACCGAAATTTTACATAACTAACACAAAATTCCAATTCGATCGGATCGGCTTTTATCGAAAAATTCAACATTTTCGATCTCTTTTTTCGTAAGGTATTGCAGCTACACATGAGAATTTCTGCCAGCCCATATGATTATTATTATTATTATCATCATGAACAGGGGTCGTTGTGCGCCCATATGATAGAGTACTTGCTTATACAAACAAGTGCGCAAAATTGCAAATTTAATATTTCAGTATATCTTGACTTATCATTATACTCTATCGACATAATATCCTGCCGGAAAAGCCGTCTCTACTATGGATTCAATAAAGATTAATCAAACTTATAATAGCTATTATCTATACATGTATACATTAGAGTTCCTCGGAAATCTGTAATTAAATTTATAAGTTTCAACCAATCACTGAGAACTGAGAATGAAATCGTTGGAACCGGTCAATCATTGATTATCAAGTTTCACCATTGCTTGGCGATATAATGGAATATTCCTCCCTTAAAAATTTCGACGAATCATATTTACACATAAGCTATGAATCACGAACTAATATTTTTAAATAGTAACGCAACGTGGAAATATCCTTAGGATCGAAAATGTCAGTGTCAGAAATTCAGCGTTCGAGGTACAATCTCACAACAAGAATCCTCAGAAAATACGTACCGCCTATGTAGGCGAAACGTTAAGTGAAATAATTCCCAATGGCCCACGTCCAATAAGAATGAGAACATTAGATTCCGAAGATAACAATTAGTTTCCAGAAAATTACATATTTCCTGTGAGAAATAAAAATAAAAGAATATAAACTTTCATTGAAGAAGACGCCACATTTCATGGAATGAGAAAAGGACGTTCAGGACTTATTGAACCATAACCGCGGTCATAAGATTGGCCCCTTCGATTTTATTGTGGAATTATGAAAATTCGAAGGATTTTTTTCTAATAAACCTAATAATCCAGAGTTGCGGAAAATAATTTGCCCTTCTCCTGTAGTCCTAATGCACTGCTTACATCCACTTTACTGTGTGAAGTCATTTTGAGATAAAGGAAGTGAAATCTCAAAGAGTAAAGAGGATGTGAGCAGTGCTCTCGGCAGTGCTATACAGCATTCAAACTGGTATAGAAATTCTCTTTTGACGCTGCCAGATATCGCCATTTGTATTAAGTTACTGAAAAGACCCAGGCCCTTACTGGTTAGTACCTACTAGTGTAGGTTTGAAGAAAGAAGTTTTTTACTAAGATTGTGAAGTGATCAGTGATCATGAGAATCGAAAAAATTGGTCAAACTCCTTTCGGCTTCTCCTATAAGTAATATTCTTTATGCACGTCTTTTGAAACTTACCTCATAAAATATCCACGCACTGAAGACTGTTTGAAGAAAATTGTAAACAATCAAAACAGTTCTCAGTTGAAACGGTTTCCTATTCTCCATAAGTTTTGGTCCCAGAACTTTGGAGAAATACACGTAAAAAAGACAAATCATGAGGGTAGGCAGAGGACTGCTCATCATTGGCCATGGATTCACCCTGGGATCTGAAACAACGAACGATCATTTAGTATATGGATTTAGGTTGTCGTAAATACATAGTGATAAATACGCGCTTGTGATGTGTTGTGTTAACATGACGCTGTCGCCTATGGCAGCACCAGTTAGTGCTGATGTTAAAGGTAAATTAATAGAAGACTGAAATAGCAGTTAATACTGTCTAGTCACTAGTGAACAAAACACCAAGAGCGCAAAAGAACTAAAACTTTGGTTTTGTTCAAGAGGGTCCACAACGGTTCAGCATCAGTTTTAAATCGCGAATCTTGATCTGGTGTCCACGTTTCCACAAAAGGTTTGTTCCAACTCCGTATAATGCATCTTCAGAACTAGGCGCAGTGAATAATTTTTTTATTCTTTACTACGCAAAGAGTTGCTTAAGGTAGAAAGTCCTCAATTTTCACTTCAATTAAAAAAAAAACTTTGATGACAAATATCATGATAGACTGACAATATCGACGATTTCGAAAATTTTGAAGATTTCGTCAGATGAAGATCCACGAAGACTCCGAAAAGATACATCTGTGCTCCGATTAATTAAAAGAAAAAAAGTCACCTTGAAAATCATAACAAGCAGTTGTTTTCGTAATGAAATAATGCTTTATCAGCTGGTAAACTATTGTTCGCCATAATTTCATGCAGTGAATTAGACGGAAGGTATAATTACGAAGCATAAATTTTATCAATTTTCAACAGGTACCATATTCTTCAATTTCCCGAAGCATGTTTGGAATATTCGTTGTTCGAAGCTTCTTTTAATGATAATGAGATTACTAAAGCCGAATGACTTTCCGATTCGGATATAAATTCAAAAATTTACGTATGAAATTTCCACGAATGAGTTGATCATTGAATATCCAAGGAAAAGCATGATCCCCCAATGTCAACTTGAATTTGTGAGACATCTCTCAATATTGATTTGAGGTTGAAGAAAATGAGAAGTGAAGTAAATATTTGTTTTACGAGAACCGATTATGTCAATATATGTCTTCATGCACTATCTTCAAGGACATGAATTGCATGATGTTGAATGTTATTATGTAATGGAGTGATTTTTCTCAAGAGTCAATCTTGACATACAGATACGTTCACTCATATTTTCGAGAAAAACGTTTTTAATTTACTTTCATTGTGGTGAACCTGTAGCACTCACACGAAATGATCTCCAACAAGAATAATCTAAGAACAGAAAAAAAAATGAATCGCTCATGTTTTAAGACTTCAATGCAAAATGAAAGTGTATGGTTTTCGGAGAATATAGTAGGGCGGTTAATGTGAAAAGATCAGTCAATAATTGTAACTGTCTACAAGTTAACTGTTAGGGTATTTTCATATTAAGCAACATATTCGGAGATATGAGGAGAAAAATTTTTATTTAATTTTATAAAGTAAAATTATATTAGCGAGGTTATAGTGAATATGGTCTACTGTATTAGTGAAGTTGACAAAAATGTTCTATTCAGTTGAATTATTCAGGATTTGATTTTCTGATTAATTCAGATCGTGCGTATAGTCAAATTCAATTAATTTGTTCCATGAATATAATGTGTGTTCATAGAAGATAAATAATCCCAGGAATTCACAGGTATTATAATCATCTTCGGATTTCACATAATGAATTCTCGATAGTGTGAGAGCACAAAGAAATCTTGAAACATATTTTGGTAATATCATGAAAGATGAAGGGGTAATCCTCTCATTAAGAGTCCGAGAATCATTTCGTGAAATTTTAAAGTTGATAACAACGACTTATGATTATATCTGACACTTTTATATTGCTGGGATAATTCATCTTCCATGAACACAGATTGTTGTTATGGAATAGATTTGATGAAATTGACATACATGCAGAGGATCCTAAATAACTCAGATGTGATTTAATTTAAGAGCATAAACATGTTGATAAAGAATTATAATTTTTTCCGGAAAATTCAACGCAATAATGAAAAAGTAGGGTTTTTATTTGAAAAACAAAAGTTATGGGCGAATTCCGATCGCAAGTTTTGCCTGTGATATATACAATTTTCCTACATGCTTCTTCTGCGAAAATGTATAGAATTTCCGCACAAGATATTGGGAAATGGGGATGACGAAGGCAATACGGACTACGCATATCACCTTTTTTTCGTTATCTTCAAAACTTTTGTGATATTTTCAACGATTCGAATAGAAAAATATTCTGAATCAAATACTCATCCATATCAAAAAAGAAAATATCATATCATTTAATGTGACATGTTCTTTCGAGCATTTAGGCCGTCGTCGTAGATTAGTTCTCGACGTTTCGCCAGTTCGAGTGTCTGGCATCTTCAGGAGTTATATTTCAGGAGATGTTCTCACTGGACTGAACTGCCTGAACTCAGGCAGTTCAGTCCAGTGAGAACATCTCCTGAAATATAACTCCTGAAGATGCCAGACACTCGAACTGGCGAAACGTCGAGAACTAATCTACGACGACGGCCTAAATGCTCGAAAGAACATGTCACATTGAACGATGGCCGCGAAAGCCTCAACCAATTCATCATATCATTTATTTCCCTCTGTATAACTCGATGTGCTCAGGTTTCAAAAATATTTTACGTTCCGCAGAGAATGTCGGACAATATCATAATTCCAACTGTCAGATTTTGAATACGTCCTGTTCTACAGAAACCTCTAATAAGCACTTGAACTTGAGACACCTCGAAGACATACCACTGTTGGAATTTCTGGTTTGTACAAATGTCAGACGATATGAGAACAGAGTTTGTGAGTCTGCTAATGGCTTAGTGATAAATGTTGAGTTTCTAACAAATGGAATTGGAAGGTGCAATCCATCTTAAATAAGAGCCGATAAAGATTCTTGGAAATTCAGATTTATAATTCGATATATAAATAACACTATTTCCATCCGAACATACATCATGAATTAATGGTTATGACCAACCTTCAAGAACGGGTGGGTCAAAATATATAACGTGCAGTTGAAAATCTTGGATGATTGAGAACCGTAGATCGCTAGCAGCGATCGATGGTCATGAATTCATAGTCCAGAAGTCTTATCTAGCCAATCTACTATGAATACTCTGCGGGTATTTGAGACGGTTAGAGACTTCTTGAGAGTATTAGTTGGTTCAACAAACGACCTGATTGTTGGGCGCTTAGGCTATCATATTATGCTGCAACAGCATATTGTCGCGCATATTGAATGTAAGGAAAGATCAAACGTTCACAAGGAATGAGTTATAAGTTACAAACAAAATATTGCAATTGAGGACCAGCGCATCCGCCATTTGTTTCCCGAGTAAAATTGTCTTATTACTCATTCGCTACACAGATTTAAAAATATAACGTACACCATCTGCCAGGCAGAAAGCAATATAGGCAATTAATAAAACTCGGCTACACTATAGCGACGGACTGAAATAAAAGAATCGATTGATTTTCCTGGCAGGATTGTGAATTTTCTAAAAACATTTTTTGGATTTTCACCTCCAGTCTCTGTTACGAAGATCTCTCCCTGTATTACATAAAAGAGACCGTCATCATTAAAGTTGGCCACTTTGATTCTTCTAAAAACATTTTTTGGATTTTCACCTCCAGTCTCTGATACGAAGTAGAAGAGATCTTTGTACTTTAGGAAAATCATAATAAGACCAAACTATTGTTGTAGGGCGATTAAAGATCTCTCCCTGTATTACATAAAAAAGACCGTCATCATTAAAGTTGGCCACTTTGATTCTTATCCGCGATCAGTGCTGAGTGCTGAATGGTGTTTTTGTTGGTGTGAACAATTTTTTATTGCCCCTTGTGATATTTTATTTTGTGGAATTGTTTCAAGATTAGTGATTGAATTAAGTTTGGTTAATAAGTGTCAGCATTTATAATATTGTATTTCAACAGAAATCATATCATTTTTTGTCTTTGAATTTTACGCTTAATTGTACATTAGGACAGTCAAAACGTACAGGCCTCGGTACAGGCAAATCATTTGCATGGTGAAGCATAAAATTTATCAAGGTAATTTTTTTTATGGGTATTCAGATGCCGCGAAGTGAAAACAAAGGATTCGGTCCAATACCAAAACCTTATGAATGTTGTTCAAACTGTTATCAATCAACGGATGTAGATTCCTCGCAGTATCATGTGTTATATTCAATACTGGATAAATAATTATTAGAATCCTGGTCGGGCATTTAAATTTTCAATTCTAATGACTTTGTGAGATAGTGTCATAAGAAAAAAGAGCCTTGTTTTCACCTTACGACAAAAGCTACTTTTACTTTTTTTTTTAAATAAACCAAGAAACTTCATTTCATTCATAAATGTAAGGTTGTTGAGTATTATTTGTTCTGAATCCAGGGTATGAGATAATTTATCGAAATCTATTGAAATAAAGGAGTTTGAAAAAAATGTCTAGGAGCAAAAGGATCTCCCCTATATTAAAAGAAATATACAGGGTGGCCATTTGAAAACGAAACAGACGAGATTACAGACGAAATAATTTTTTTCGACAGAAATGCTCGGACAGGTCGATTTCTCGACCTGCGAGGGTTGAAGCGCTATGCGTCCGTAACCTACATCTTAAGTTGTCCCCCTCGAAACAGAAATCGACCTGTCCGAGCATTTCTATCGAAAAAATTTATTTCGTCTGTAATCTCGTCTGTTTCGTTTTTCAAATGGCCATCCTGTATAATAGAAATACTTATTTGTGAAGTCTCGAACTCATTTGTTAGGGGACAATCATTCAGAAAATTTTTGTGCCTATTAATAAATGAACATGAAAACGGGTTACTTTTCGAAGTCTATATCAATCAGATTAAAGGATTTTTTCCATTTGTTATCTGACAATTGAAAATACTGAATCATTGGAGTACCACATTTCGAAATTTCTCGATGTCAGTTGGATCCGCTCGGGACGAAACGTACGGTCTACTGTTGCAAAGACCATTTTGACGTAAGAATATCATGAACGTCAATATACTGGAATTCTAAAATATCAACATCATTTGCATTCAATTGGTACACATGAATATGTAGTTATTCATCAAATTAGACCAGAGATACAAATTTGTATTGAAATATGTTCCGAATGGATTCTACGTCTTTCTGAAAAATTTTATGGAGTTTGACTTCTAGTCTAGGATAAATCAATTTATTTTTAATGATGGTAATGCTCATGACTTTCTCATTATTATTTAATGATACTATATAGTTATAATATTATTATATAGTTTTTTATCGATTCTGTTTCAGAGACTGGTAATAAAAACCTATCAAATTTTTCAGAAAAAAAAGATAATCAAAATCTATGGTTTCAAAAATTTGTGACCTATGTTTATACGTAGTTCAGACAACTCATTTTCGTCATCATTTGTTCATTGTATTAGGCAGTTCTATCAAATGATCACAAGTATGAGCATCATATCCATAGTAGTGTAAATTTTCCCTTCAGACTGAAAATGATAGGGAAAACTATATCAGAATAGTATATTCTAAAACAAGTTGCAGAATGAGCTCCTATTCAAACACGAATGCGAAATTCGAAAACGAGCGACGAAGGAGCGAGTTTTCGAAAGCATGAGTGTTGGAATTGCCTTCTGCAACGAGTATTAGACGATATTTTCTCTATTTCAGTAAAGTTTCGTGGAAAATTCTCAAAATTCAAATAAAAATTCAGATTAGTGACTTTTGTATTGAATCTTGGCAGTTGGTGTCACTAACGAAATTTGACAGATTGCGGAATTTGAATTGATTTGATTCGAAAATTGAGTGGATCGGAGGTCAGTACTGACAACCTCAAAACGAAAATATAACTGAAAACAATGCTGTAATGAGTTTCATTACAGCACTACTTTTAGTACTGTAATGAACTCATTACGATACTGAAATAGAGAAAAAATTTTATTGGGGAAAAATTAAACGTGAATAAGGTGTTATTCCTGACAAGTTCCAATGTGAACAAGATAAGAACAATAATAAACCAGATAGGTCAGCAGTAAAAAACATAATCAGAAGAAATACGTATTTGGAAAAACTGTTCCGACGTAACATGCAGTTGAGAACTCCGAGGGAACATTTGTTGCTGGCTGCGAAGATGAAGTAGTAAGAGAAGACTCATTCAGTTTTGGCAAAAAATTCTCAAAATGAAAATTTCAAACAAACATAAGAAAGTGTAAACAAGAACCGAAATCAAATTTCTCATGAATCAACTATCGCTGAGGTAGGTTGTCTGAATGTAATTTTTCAAAGACTTTCCATGTGTTTAAAAAAGAAAAAAATAAATCAAAAAATTCCTTGCTTTGACGGAGGCCACACCGAAAACATTTTTGAAACATAGATTAATTCAAAGTAGTAATCGTCGAAATGAATACCATTTTCAATTTCTAGGGTCACAAATTTTTTATCATGGGTTAGAGAAATAACATCAGCATCCTGCAGTAAGTGGTACTAACAAATAGAAAAATGTTCTAATTGATTATGTTCCAGAGACAGAGAAAAAAACATGACGCTACCACTACGATTCAAGAACAGTTTCTTGCAATAAAATATCAATTTCTCAAATCGAGTGAGTCTCTTGTTATAACAACACCACAGAATGTTTTTAGAAAATGAAAACTACTCTATTGGTATCGCACTATCCCTACAAATAAAATGATAACACAAAATAGACTAGACCTCACCGTACTTAAAATAACATCAGTAATGCGAAAAATCGTGAAAAGAAACACCGTTGGCTGCCACAGTAAAAAGAACACAGGGTCAAAAAGGTGAAGATGTCCGGACTCGAACACCACTTTAAGCCCGAAAACCAGGAGAGAGCGCCAACAGAGCCTCATACGTCTGATTTCTAAGTTATCTGGGACGAGTGAATGTTAATCTGGAGAGGACTGCGGAAGCAGCCTGGCTGAAGTCATGAAAGTTTAGATGAAAATAGATATTTAGAAAACTGAATAAAATAAACCAGAGAAAAAACTAAAGAAAAATCTATAAGTCTGAAATGTGAATTTACTTCCGAGTCAAAATATTCATTCTCTTTTCGGTATCAATGTTCTTTATAACTACTTTGTACTCCGAAACATTCAATAAATCCGAAGGTTGGGAAAAAATTCAAGCAACCAGACATCGTCCTTGAAATCACTTGCCACTCAGATTCCATTTACCTACGTCATCGACGTTATTTAGTGATTCAAATTTTTCTATTGAGTCGAAAGTTAGCTTCATGCTATTATTGTATGAATTAAAAAATTGATTTCAATCGTGGGATTTTTTTCGCGAATACAAAAGAATGACCTTCAGTTATTTTGTGATTTTCCACTTCTGCATGCTTGGGACTATTATAATTTGGCGAATGTTTTATCATACAATCGATTAATGTGTAAATATCAGTGTCATAATATGAATGGAGAATATTCCACAAGAGTAAAATTTTTCATGTTATTTCGTTGCCCTAAATATTTATTCGAATTTCTCTAGGATCTGCTGTTTATCAAATTCCTCGGCCTAGTGAATTAATCCATAGTTTGATAGTAATAAAACCTGAAAGGTTTGCCTTCTGCGTTTCACAGAAACCCACAAAGAATGGATATATACAATACAATAGAATTCCCGACAATTGTGAATTGTCTTGATTTATTGCATTATGAAAGAAAGAGGTATTTCTACCCCCCATAGATTTCATTGCACTGCGATCTCAATGTCCATTATGCACTCCATTATTTTGCTACATTATCCAGAGTCAGTCCTTCCAGAATCTCAGAATCTGAGATTAATAATAATAATAATAATAATATTTATTGGCAATTTAATTACAAAGATTCTCCCTAAGGAGAAACATGTAAATCCTGAAGAGAGAGAGTATTCTCTCTGTGCTCAGGAGCCAGCTTACTAACTAAAGACCTAAAACTAACTTAAACTAAAAGATGTGGCATACTACTGGTATAGCCACATGCACACTCAGTCTGTCATATTATTCTTAATTTCATTCATAACCTTCTGCTTGATTATTTTATGTGACATCTTCAGATTTTTGTAATTATTCGGTAACAAATTAAAATATTTAATAGCGGTGTAAATACAGTTTTTCTTATAAATTGTTTTTTCATGTTTCGGTACAGGAATGTCCCTTTTCCTGGTTATACTTGCAGAATTACAATATGTGGCACTCAGAGAATCATAGTAAAACATAACACACCTCGTTGCATATAATACTTCAATCGTTGGAATTCTATCATTCTTTAGTAACTTTATGAATTTATTCTGGAGATTAATGAGTTGTTTTAATTCAGACATATAAGCTCCTCCCCAAATAATCAAACCATAATTGACTATGTATACTATATACATACGCATAGTAAATTACCTCTAATATTTTTTTAGGCAAATGTTTAAGATTATAAATTAAGTATAGAAAATATCTTATTATTATAATTACATGTTGAATGTGGCAGTCCCATCTGAGGTTAAAATCCATGAAAATTCCTAGATATTTAGTGACATTCGTTCTACTTATTTGTTTATTGTCTATTATAATTTTAGTACTATGCGGAACACTATCTACATAACAACCAAAAGTAACATGTTCTGTTTTAGTAATATTTAAAGTCAGTTCATTTTCTTTAAACCAGTCATTCAGTTTTTTCAATTTTATATTCATGCTACTTTGAGCCTGTTCCCAAGTCACTTGGCAGTCGAGTACTATTGTATCATCGGCAAAAGCATACGTGTCCTCACAAACTTCGAAGATATCATTAATATAAATCAAGAATAATAGTGGTCCCAGGACAGTACCCTGGGGAACCCCTATTTCAATCTTCTTAGATAAACTGGTGACACTACCAATTTTAACTCGTTGGGTCCTATTTGATAAGTATTGCTCAATTAGGTTGTATGCAACTCCTCTTATTATTATTACTTTTGTTATATTACTTTCTCTTTTGTTATATTATTACTTTCTCGCTTCAACAAGATTCTAGTAGTATTCCTTCTCCCCCATCTGCAATCATCAAGTTCTGTGTTGGATTTTTACCAATGCGGCGATGAAATTGAGCCAGTTTGAAAAGTGCTAGTTGACGATTTTAGAAGTTGCAAGTTATTTTTTGAGTACTTCAACTAGCAGATCGTAAACTGGCTAGAAGTTATCGCGTCATAAGATCCAGATGTCATAAATCTCGCCATATAAATCTTCCAAAGGAAGGTGATCTAGCTCTGGAAGATTCAGCTTCTTATTCTGAAATTGCATTTGCAGATGCATTTTTCAATACTTTATGCCTTATTTCAAATCAATAAATGGTATTCTGCTAACAGGCTTATTAAATGACAGCGGATACACTGTCCAGACTGAACAAACCTTGTTTAATCTTTTACTGTAAGAAGGAATTGTCATTTCTTCTTGATTATACGTCTTCCTTCTTCTATTTATATTGAAATTATGTTTCGCAAAGTGACAACCGAACACTATACTTAGACTGTATGATTTGTTTGGCACTCCCAAATGATGTGAGCCACGAGAATTCAAGCCTTTTATTGCATCTCAACCATCAGCAGTTATCTGTTTTCCCACCGTGGAAACTACTTGAAAATTGAAATTTTTCCGCATTTAAAAAAAATTCAAACATGCAGAGTCAATGGCGTAATTTCAACACAATCTGACATCTTTATTCTGAATTGAAGATCTTGCTTGTTTTTATAGTTTTTGAAGCTCCTTGATAACCTTAGCTCAAATATATCATGCATGGTCTTTTGTATGAATAATGCCGAAAAATTTTATAATGGGTTTCGAGAAACTGAAAACTTAAATGACATAATGTAGTTATTGATTTTAATACATTGAATTGAATCCAAAATGTTCTCCATCTCGTTTTCGGTATCGTAATAAGTTCATTACAGTAGTACTGTAATGAAACTCATTCCAGCATTGTTTTCAGTAATATTTTTCGTTTTGTGGTTGTCAGTACTTACCTCCGATTCTCTGAATCAAATCAGATAAAGTTCCATAATCTGTCAAATTTCGGAAGTCACACCAACTGCCAAGATACAATACAAAAGTCACTAATTTGAATTTCGAGAATATTTCACAAACCTTGACTGAAATAGAGAAAATATCGTCTTAAACTTGTTGCAGAAGGCAAGCTATCGAAAACTCGCCCCTTCGTCGCTCGTTTTCGAATTTCGCATGTTGGAATAGAAGCTCATTCTGCAACTTGTTTTAGAATATACTATTCTAACTTTGTAGAAAATTTGAGTTGAAATATTCCGCATTTCTGTAGTTATCGTTTCTTTCAGGTCTGTGTTGGCTGTGCTGCATCAAATTTGTTGTAGAAATAATCCTCGAGAAAAAATAAGATGGCCTAAGATTGGGTTAAGTAATTGAAAGTTTGTTCAGAAATTTCATGTTTGTATTAAAGTTATTTGGAAAATACCATTTTTACCCGTGACGATTCAATAATTTATTATTTCACCCAGTATTATTCATAATCGACGGGATGATATATACTTCTAGCGACAATTGAAGGATCAGAATATAGTTTTCCCATTTTTTTTGGTGCTTCTTAGTGAAAAATGGTCGTATGAGAAATGGAAAAAACCAACTTTCGAAGCTTGAAGACTCTTGTTTCTGAATTCTATATCCTTTAATTCGTTAACAATAATTTATTCATAAATTTTTCCAAATTAAAAATGTTTTTTTGCTCTACGCGCATGGGAATAATTTTTAGCTAAACCGAGGCAAATTTCGCATGGCCTGTTTATTCAGCTATAATTTTTTTTTTCATTTCCGTTATGCGACCATTTTTCACTGAGATACAGCCTGTTGAAAACACCAGAAAATATTCCTTTAATTGTAGCGAGAAGTGTAGTTTGAAAGTTTACAATGAAGGAGTTGTTCATTGTTTTCGAGTCGAAAATGCACAATATTTCTTGTCAACTCTCAATTTTTTGTTTTTTTTTTTTTGGTTTGGCATGGAATGGAGTTATTTTAGGATATATTTTATACATTTCAATAAATAATCAAATATTGCATATCAGCATCAATGCGGTAAAGGACAAAAAGAATTAAATCCACGTAAGGATCAGTGAAGATAACAATATTTCTTCCTTATGTCGCATCATCCATACTCAATATCATAAATGTGAATGTCCGTGTGTTTGTTTGTTTGTCCTCTATGGACTCAGGAACCAGATGACCGATTTTGAATGAAATTTTCACTATATTGTAGAGAATTTTTTTTTTGGAGGTTTTCATGTAGGGTTCATCCCTATATAACGAAGAAATAAGAAAAAATATCGATTTTTCATAAAAAATTCCGGTACTTTCCGGCTTCTCTCTACGGGCGACGCTGCTTAAACTATAAGAATAGAGAATCATGGTCAGAGACAATTTTGTAGTGCTCGAAAAGTTCTATAAAAAAGTCAGCGACGGCATATGTCCAACTGCCGAAGACAACCCACGATAACCATTTTTAACATTTTCCATTCAATCCAAAATAGTGGTCAATTTGAGGAGGGCTTTTGACTGGCATGGAATGAATCAATATAGAAATGAATGTGACTGTTATCTGTGGCATTTATTCCTGATGAAAAATGCAGTAGAGTTTTCTAATGGATATTTTGAAAGTTACAGTAGGTTGAACGAGAGTGAATTTAGCAAGAAATTATTGAATCTATACGCGACATCGTTTTGTTATGTATACACGTAGCTTTCTGTCCTTCGATACGAGGTTATGAATGTGTGGTTGCGGACCTATCAGTACTGTTTTAAATTGAAATATAACGCGAGCGATGCCGCGGGTATGAGCTGTGTATAATAAAATTTCGAGAGAATACTCAGATTTGCATAGTTATCATCGTTATATTTGATTCCTTTTTCTGTCAAATTAATGAGAGAGATAACAGTTATGACAATCCATATTTATCAATGCATGTTCACTAAACGAAATTCATAAAAAATATGACATTAATTCAATAAAAATTCAATTCCAACCAAAATAAGCCGCAGACCTATATTCAGTGCTGTTAGGCAGTTCTGAGATATATATATATATATGATGAGGAGTGCCTAACAGCATTGAATATATGTCTGCGGATCATTTTGGTTGTCATCGACAAAGACTTAGCAGGACTGATGTCGAGTAACAACTCAGAACTAGTCTATTCCTATTTTATGATCTAGATTTTCACTCGCACATATTATCAGTCATTTTCTTCGGCGGCTTATGAACGTCTTGAAACTATTTTCATTAATTATTTCACCGTTAGAAACATTACAAATTTTAATTTTGAATCCTCAACACTCTGATTCATTTATTTATCCTGATTCCTCTCAACTAGTTTCGATTGAAATATATTGAGGAAACATCCTGAATTTCTCTGAAACTCTTAAGAGTTTTCAGTCCTCGTCTCTGAAATGCAAATGTCAAATGAAAAATCAAAAACTCCTACCCTTCACAAGATTTTCACCAATTTTCAAGGAATTTACCAGATGAAGGAGTCTGATAAAGACTGGGCCACGTTAAACGCTTCAAGAATTAAAAAAGTTGATTTTTGTTTTATTATTAGGTAATACCTTTTTCTAAAGGATTTGGACCCCGAAAAATTAGTGCAAGAATTTACAAAGAGGCCTTTATGCTATTTTTTTTATAAAATTTTTCTAAACGATTTCGTTTTGTTCTCGAGACTGTGTAAAAAAACCCTACCGATGTTTCAGAAAGATATCAAATACTCTCACAATATATTTTAATAGATGTCTGAAATTCTGTTGTTGATGAGCATCAGAATATACACGATATTGCACTGGGCTGCACTTGGGCTCATCACCCTGTATATTCAAATTTATGCTTGCTCTAACACCGGAGATCGGATTATGGATGGGAATAACACAAAGGTTCTAATGACTAGGGTTCGGTTTCACAAAACTTTAATTGTGCGATTAAAAAACTTCACGTAAATTCGAATCACTCGTATTGAAATTTCAACGAATCACAGTGGCTCCAATTAATTTAACAAAGTTTTGTGAAACTACAAACTTTGTTTGTACCGTTAAATTAATTGGATTCGTTGAAATTTCAAAACGAGGTTTTTTAATCGCACAATTAAAGTTTCGTAAAACCGACCCTCAACCTGATAAATTTAAAAGAAAAAATTAAACAGTCCACTTTCATTTTGTTGAATGAAAATAAAAATCTCGTTTCGATCCGAACAATTTCATGCAAAAATTACACACAGCTTTTCCATTATTTCAGTGTTTTTGATTGATTCGTTTCAGATACTGAGCGTGAAAATCCCGAATAATTCCAGGAAATGACAACACTCTCGTGACGTTCCTTCTATTTTCTGCGAGTTTCCAATGAACGGATAAGCATATCGATACAGGAACTTCCGGACACCTCATCAATGTTATCAATTCGCATTCGCTTCAATGATTCGAAAAATTCTCAGCGGAATCAATTACATAAGTCTGATAAAATATTTCAGCAATAAATAGCCAAACTAGAAAAAGCTATTTCGACCTCTACGATTATCGCGTTCCTAGGTGACAAAATAATATACAGGAGATTTCTCATTCGAATATGAATTTCCAAGGAGATCTCAGGGGATTTTTTCTCGAAATCATTCGCAAATCCACGAATTCGCATTTTTACGAATGACAATTTGCGTTTCATAAGCGGCATTCTTGATAACTTGATAACTTCGGAAGGTTTATGGCAAAGATTTACATCTCGGCACTACTTTGAGCTCAAATTTCGAGCTATGCGGACAATATAGGTAAATATCGGTGAAATCCAACAGCTTACTTTAAATTCAATGTCAATGATATCATTTGAACTGTCAAATATTTGCGAGTTCTCAAACCACCCGCAGTGAAATACGAACGGTCCTAAGCACAGAATATAAAAATCTACGTGGTATATCATGCGGACGGTCAAAAATACAGATTCGTCTGTCATTCTCAAAGGTAATAGATGCGAACGATCGCATAAATTGCGAATGGTCAAGAATAGGTCCCCAGAGACTGGTTTTTCTCAATGGAGTCCTATATTTGGCAGGCTCATAATAGGAGAATAATAGAGAACTCAAATATTTTTCATTGTATTCCTTGAATCCTTAGCTTCTGTCTGTGTGAGAGATGAACTTACGCCTATATCAAATTGATAAAAAGTTACATGGCATTTATTCGAATTCTATTCAAAAGCAGTTATGGTAAATGGTGATAAGTTCTGTGGGGAAATATTCGAATTTAAAATTCAATAAACTGCACATTCTCAGGAAAATTTGAACTATATAATATAAAATGTTGCCTAGATTGCAGTGTTAATTTTTAAAAAAAATTGAAGAAGAATATCCTCTTGTAAATTGAGCTTTTGGGACGAATAGTTACTCATGTTTACTCATTTACAGATTTTGAATCATTCAGAGTGACTGACGTCTGGTTTGACAGGGGAAGGACGATTAAAAACGTGTTGAATATCTCAATTTTATCTCAAGGTGGACTTTAGAGCCGGGCGTCTACAGAGACAGTGCGACAGTAGAAGTAGCTTTCGACTTTCGAGCAAAACGTTACTGACGCCGCCGCGACAGTGACAAACGTCGAATGGCAGCGACCACTGCCAGGCTTGAACTTCTTCTGACGTACTGTCACGTTTTCGTAGTTGAAAGACGCCGCCCGCGTCACTGACTCCTGGCTCGAAATCCCACCTTTAATCAGAGCATGCAAAAAAAAAAAATTTCAAAGCAGCGTTTCAATGAAATAAAATAATTTCTCCTTGTGAAGTTTATGGGCACTTTAAAACACGATTTTCTCCACTGGAAAGCGATCAAATTATGTATCTAGGAACATTCACCATAACCAGTTTTTTTCTCTAGAATCCGAAAAAAGTTGTCGTCTTTTCTCGGAATATTGAAAAACCAGGTTTTTGTGTAAATTTCGAACTTTTTAATCAATTTGTTATGGGATGAAGCTTATCATTCCCCTTCTCACAATGAACATAGATAAACAAGGAGGAAAGGAATGAAAAATATTTGAGTTCTCAAAAACTCTCCTGTCAAAAGATATGAGCCACCTAAAAACGGTCTTCATTGTGATTAACCTTGTTTAAAATCAAAAGGTCCTCATTTCATAAAGTTGTGATTCTTCAATAGAGAGTTATCGAAACACAAATACAGGCCTGACTTTATTAAAGGATCCTGTAATAAAAGATCCCTCAATATTGGTCGAACATTTGAGCTATCGCAACGATTTGTATCTTGACAACTTTATTATGACATTTCCTTTATTTTGACAGTTGTGAGAAGCTGTTCAACCTAGAAGATTGCGAGAACTGTCAAAATAAGGGATCTTTTATTTAAATACGGCTTTCCTTTATTTAAGTTAAGTAGAGGAGGCCCGTATTTTATTACAGGTCGCCTTAAAATCTTTTGCGAATGCGCATGAGTAAATGTCAAAATAAGGGAAACTTTATTTAAGTTAGGCCTCTATTTGCGTTTCGATAACTTTCTAATGTCAGCTACTATCCACTTAATATAGAAGGTTATTCTCGAAGAGTTTATCATTATAGGTAAGTGCATTTATATTGAACTAAACAGATTTCAATTCTAAAAATTGGCATGAGGTGGTATTGACACGTGCTCTTTAAGGCATAAATATTGTCATTTATGTGCGCCATCCGTTTATAGCGGTTAATAATCCTATTCTTGATTAATTTCATTACTCATTCTTCTTTAGAATTTTTTCATTGAAAGTTTTAAAATCAATAAGGTTTTACGTGGAGTATAACAGGCGAGACAATCAAGTTGAAGATAATTAATTCCTTATTCACGTCTCATCTGGACAATAACCCAATATGACACCTTATTATAAGTGGCTACTAGAATCAACTTTGGAATTGACGATAATACATCATACACGGGGATCAAAAATGATACTTGAAAATTTTCCTCTTGAAAATGCCGTTATTTTTCACTCTGGTACCATATTTCATTTCAGAAATGACTAATTAAGATCGAAAGAAACAACATAGTCATTGGATAGCTTTCAAACTGTTAGGAAATATCATCATGGCCTAATCCAGAAGACTATTCCTTAACATGAAAACGGACCTTTCTGTGTTTTGGTTGAAATACCTATTTTATGAGAGGTTTCTGCATTTTCTGATGTTTTTCAGGATTATCTATCCCAATCTCTGGAACAAGAATTAATTAGAGAATATGTTCAAATAATGGAAGACAATCCCCTTCGAAAGACTTGTGCACTAATTTGTATTGTTGTTATACCAAATTCATGAAAACACCTATGTTTTTCATCTAACAAAAAACATAACACAGTTAGACTAAGATTTCTCTTCAAGGCACACAACCGAACGAATGCTGAAAAATATATAGGTACCTGAAAAGTCAAAGATTGCGAACAAATATTTTCATCTAGTTTTCGCCATCAGTCACATCGAAATGAATGTAATTATTGAAATCGAATTATCCAACGCAAATTTCATTTGTATTATCAGTACCTATTTACAATTTTGTTTACATGAGCGAAAGCTCACAAATCCTCACATTTCGATGTGTGATTGATAAGTATATACTGTTCTGAGTGCTTTCAAATTCGGAGTGTTTCTCAGTAGTTATTCACCTTAAAAAAACCTAATGGCTCTCATAATGCACCTCGGCGTATAATTTTCTCACGTTCCATTCAATATAGAAAGACAATACTAGTCATCTATTGTGCTTGATCTATTTTTAATGACGATTCGATGAGCAAAAACGTGAAACCGTTCGAAATGCATAATCACTGACCGTACTCAACAGTTTCTCCAGGCTGTGAAGAATTATATAACTAAGAGGACGGTAATGAACCGAGAAGATGTTGAAAAGGAAAGTGGAAGCGCAGTTCTGGTTTTGAAGGAGAAATTCGTTCGTGTGTAGATATTGCATTTCGTTGTCTGTCTAGAGCTGAATGTAATTCTTGGGTGCCTTCGAATTATGGAGAATCAATGCTTGTATTCTGTTTCTCAATGCAGAATCGATAAACTGGCCGTCATCTCTTGGGGTTTAGTTTTTCTGGAACTAGTTCAACTAACAAATTCCTATGCCTCCGTTTTAACCGCACATTTTTCATTATGAACTTTTCCAAGAATGTTAGGGATGAATTTAAGTCAGTTTAAACCGAAATCTGAACATAATAGTATGTTGTGTTTTTGGACAAATATATCATTGGAGTTTGAATTTGGATATTGACATGATTTATGGTTAACCTATCGAAGTAAGTAGAAGTAGCTGATTTTCAGTTGCATAGGAGTTTACCGATTATTCTTTGCTTCTGAGATATCCTGTATATTCTGATGATATTTGTTTTTCAAGCAATGTGGTATATTGAACAGTGATGCACGTTATATATCATTTTTAGATCTAAAATCTACATCTTTGTCGAATGTGAAACCATATTCATACAATCAATTATTCGTTTTGTGGCAGCAAAACATACAGGGTGATCCAGATCTTAGCCAAGACACTTTAACTAAGTATTCTACGTCAAAAATAGGCATTAGTTTGTCATATAAACATTTGTCGAGAAATGTTTAACCTTTGAGATAGCGGGTGTTAACATTAAAAAAAAAATTATTTCTATTAATAACTTTTACACTGCTTGAAATATTTCTATGAAATCTGGGGTTTTAGCATCAAGCGTCCAGGAGCACTTTTTGCATCTATCTATTATAAAAGATAAGCGTTAACAGCCACACTCAAATACGAAATGAAAAATGTTAGAAGTACGAAGCGCATAGTTCTTCAATTCACATCGACGTCTAACAGATCCGACTTCAGCAGATAAATTTCGATTTCTCACTTCTAATGATTTCAACATCCTGTATTTCAAAGGGGAAGCATTTCTCGACATATATTCATCTGACAAACTAGGGCTTATTTTTGACGTAGACAGTGGCTAAAATTTCTTGGTTAAGATCTGTACCACCCTGTACATTTTGTTACTGGATTGAACCACGGCTCCGCTACCGTGATATTTCATTGTAAAACGCTAGTGCACACTACATTATACACCTTTCCACGCGAAAGCCTACTCGAATAAATGTTCTACACTATAGTGAAATTCCTAACCAAATCAGACATCTGGTAGTTATGTAGACAAGCAGTCAAACTCACATTCATAATATTAGTATGATAACTACACCTTTCCACGCGAAAGCCTACTCGAATAACTACACTATAGTGAAATTCCTAACCAAATCAGACATCTGGTAGTTATGTAGACAAGCAGTCAAACTCACATTCATAATATTAGTATGATAGTAAGTTATATCGAAAATCCACACGATTAAGAAAAATAAAACAAACTCCAATAATTCCAATTCCCTATTAAATGGATTCAGCAACGGTATTCGGCGTCATTACAATCTTAGTCCAAATCGACGTGAGAATGCGTAATGCGAAATTCGTATTTCTTCAACCTGATTTTTCTCGCGGAATATCCGTTATGCAACAAAGCTGTAACGAGTATTTTCAATCAGGAAGTAAGGGTCAAATTCATTCCAATATTCATTCATTCCATATCAGTCTGAAGCCCTTTCCAAATGGAACATTATTTTTGTATTGAATTTAAAATGGTTATCGTGGATTATCCTCGCAAACCAGACATATTATGCCATCGTAATCTGTTTCATTATACTTTGCGAGCCCTACCAAATTGTCCCCGATCATGTTTCTCTATCTCTCTAGTTTCCCTAGCGTCGCACGTGAAAGCCTGAAATCAACTGGTTTATTGACAACTGACACATTTTTGATGTTGGTAAGGATGAGAAGAATTAACATTTTGAAGAAAATAAGGAATGTTATGGAATCGCATTTTCGTTCCTTTCAACCGTCCGCTTGAAACAATCATTACCAAAACAAAGTTTATGATGTTTACTTACAAATTCCATTGCCGGGACAGTAACCTACTTTAATAGACATACCGTTCATAGCGTCAGACTTTACGTTGAGAATATGTGTAGTTATTTAGTAATCGGCATATTGCGTTATGCGAAAGTGTAATGAAGTACTTATAAAGTAATTCCAACTACAATTTCTTCCGTGGTATGAATGAAATTTCATAAGCAACTGGTGCAGGCAGAATTTCTATTTAAACGTGCGTGAAGCAGCGTTAAGAACTTCAGGGGGTATTATAAAAAATTAGAAACTTTTTGCTTTATGACGTTAATCCCCGAATGCTTTGTCTTCTGATGAGGAGAGGGTGGTATAAAGATTTTCTCAAAAAAACAGTATTTATTCATTGCTCTAGGACCGGTTGAGACATTAATATGAAATACGGTGATTAGAGGGGGTTGTTGCACATTCTTCGGATTACAAATTTCATTTAAGAATTTTGATGTCATCATACGTTCACATACGGGTGATGACCTAATTTTTTTGAAAAAAAATCATATGAAGTATTTCAGGAAAAATTATTCTTGCATTTTCCGTTCCATTTGTTCACATTATATTGCCGTATTAGATACTTTGGACTAATCAGACGTCCACGATTAGTGTTGTCTTCAACAGCGGAACTCTGTCGCCTACGTCTGAACTGGTGCAGAAAATGTCAACCTTTGGAGGTAGGACAGCATAATGACGCAAGGACTGGAGAGATTGCCTTAAGTAGCCGATCAAAACTTCTTTCTATTCGAGACATAAGAAAAGCTGCTCATTTTGTTGACGATGCCCAACTGTCTTATCTAAATGACCGTCCTTCTTCAGTGAACGTACGTCCACAAATTGCTCGTCGAACTATAATGAGACTGGTTATGGCTTTCACAACCGGATATAATGACATCAAAAGACGCCTCCAGGCTTATTGGCCGTAGTCCATCCTTATAGACCACGGCCAATAATTAATTCACCTGAAGTTTCACCTACATCTGCGGTAGGCATCTAAGAATCCTGTCTTTGTTCAAGATCGTAACTTGACCGCCGAGTTATTGATCGCTTCGTTTGCTGGGTTAGATCCTGAGAAGTTCCGGTAATGAAGGGAGACCATTTAAAAGTTCATATGAAAATTAGGCCAAATAAGCAGAACTAACAAAGACAAAGAAGGCCCACTTTCAAAAGCCAGTATTTTATTTGGTACTACAAAACGAAGTATAAATAAGTGAATTAAGGAGCACGAACGATGCTGTCGACTCAATCGGACAGAAAAAAAACTGCACTAGCTGCACATGCTCTAACACAATATAGTTTTCTCGAGGGCATACGATCGTGTCACACTCTTTGAAAAAGAATCCTCTGAAGATGCCTACCGCTGCGAAACGTTAGGTGAATCAACTCCTCATAGAGTATGGCTAATGAGCCCAGAAGACTAGATTAATGCAAATGGACTTTCTCCAAAATGCAAACGTTCATATTTTGAAGTGGACAATTCAAATGCCATTGAACAATTGTGGGATATGGTGATGAGAAGACTGTCCAATTTACATATCCTCTACATACTCTCGAACAGTTAACAAGAACTGTTCCACTGTAATAAAAAAAAAGTGAATTAATCTCATCTACAGTACAGTATCGAATCCTTCATACAGTACTGATTCCACTTACTCATTTATACAGGATTCGGATAAAGTATTGAACCAAGTAAATATCTTTTGAAAGGAGCGGACAATATTTATGAAATTTTCCAGGTAAGTGAAACTCCGCAAAATGCATCTGATGTACACAATTTTTGTTTAAAGGGCTTGGAATTTCGAATTCGAACATTCTAGGTTTAGAGTAAAGTATGTGTATACAAGAGGAATTATCGAAAGTTGATGAACTTCTCTTGGAATTGCATTTTCAATGGCAATTGCATTTGTTGAACCTGCTCTTGTATGTGCGAAAAAATCGATAGAAATTTTGAAGCGAAATTTCAGAATCAGATAGTACGCGAAATGTTCTTCAAAATGAGGTATCGCAAAACCCCGCATACTTATTCAAAATCAAGGATTTGTGCTCAACTCCATCAGGGGCTGCAGTTACGGGGATGTAAGGAAGGGAAAAGTTCTTTCCCTCGAAAAATTTCATTTTGAAGGCGTAATATCGAGGGGTGGAATTTTCATTGAACCACACTGTATAAGATTTAAACAAGAACATTCCAACAGAAACAACTATTAACTTCCATGTTTCTTGAATTGCGGCTGGACAAATGAGAAGAAAATCTAGACAAACCTGATTCTGCGATATGCAAACGGCTGAACAAAGCTAGACTCAGTTGAACAGATGGTCTTTGTCTTCTGAAATATTTTCACGCTGTGATAGGGCACGAAAAAAATGTCTTTCTCTATATTAGATATATTGTAAGGTTACTCCCGTAAGTTATTCGTAGATAAAGAATTAATGGAAGAACAAAACCATCTTTTGCCTTCATTACCGTCACACCCCTTCATATTAACCTTTCATATTACATTACCACATGAAAAAACAGTAACACAAACATGATAGACCTAGGCTGCGTAACGAGCCTAAAGGGATTTTTGCTCGAGCTTACCACACCAAACCAAAGCAAACCATAGTTAACTACACGAATTTCTTCGCGGCGTAGTTAGAACCATGACGTCACAGTTGACTACGCCAGTGAACCAATAGATCAATCTGGTTTGTTGTGTAGTTACTTGAAAACGGAGAGAGAGGGACTGACACTTTCCTTTCATAACTTACCACACAGGGCACGAAGATATCCATGACGTCATGAAGTTGACTAACTACACTGTTGTAGTTAGCTCGAGGAAAAATCCCTTATGTGTTTGGATTTAGAATTAAATATTTGAGGGTACCAACTTAACAGAACTGGATAAAATTGATACAGAAAGTATCGTGAATGATTCACGATCAGTAGGTACTTACCACTTTTGTGATCCAGGATATAGTGGTATTTATTCACCGCGCTGGCTACTAACGACGCCATGTTATCTGAAAAAATTGAACTCATATTACCATCAATATAAATATCATTGTTAATACTATAAAAAATGTCTGTCTGTCTGTATTTCTGTTTTTCGGAAACTTTACACTCAGATACTTCATTCTGGTTTCATCACAGTTCAAAGATTTTTGCAACATTACAAAATGAAAGAGTCAGTTCGAATGATCGTGCATGGGAATCGTTACAATACTATTTTCTACTAGTCTTCGTAGTGAAATTGAAACAATTTATTTCATGAAATCGACTCTTGGATAAATGATTTATCTAGAAGTGATTTTATAGGGAATGCTTTAGGAGAGAAGAGGAAAATCCTCGTTAACTCTGAATTAAAAATTTTTTGATTTTTCCTAACAGTGCCATCTGAGTGACTTTCATTTGACGACTGAGGGTTTTTAATTTTTTATTTGATGTCGTGATGAAATATCATTCAACTATTCTGAACTATTTTATGCATGGAATCAGTCTGATATTCATTTTCATTCATCAGCAATTCCCGCATTTCTAATTCCACTGTTTATCATTTTCAGTAGACAAACAAATCTCGATAATTTCAGCTTCCTAGATCTTTCCCTTTAAATATTATTGAAATTTTCATTTCAATAATTACGAGAATAATTATTTCCATAATTTTATAATATTTCACAAATAAAATATTGATATCCTATTATCGCCACTGTTTGGTCTGAAAAACGAGAAATACACGAAACAAAGGATATTGGAGACCTCCCGAATTTATCACTGTTCTTCGACACCCAACTCAGAAATCTCGAAAACAAATCTGAAAAAATCACGATTATCATAATTTGGAATTCCCAAGGAATGCTGTGAATGTGTTTTATGAAATTCTTGTCCAACGTTATGCAATGAGGAAATTATTCTTCACGTTATATCAGGTGAAACTTGAAAATAATCTGACTTTAGCTTTCGATCTAGGAACAGATTTCTGGTGTTTTTTGAGAGTATTATTATACGCAATCACGAAAATACTTGATCAGAAGACACTAGTATTTACAATTGTAATCACGGTTGCACAGAATGTGGCTTGGTGTGTGATTCCTGTTTGAATTTTCTGACAAATCCTACTGAAAACGAGTGCCAGATTTGTTACCGGCCTACAAAATTCCACTCTGTGTCGAAAGAGTTGATTTTTCTCCGGTGGTTGCCCCAGTCAAAGCTCGTAGAGATAAGTTTGTGTCCGTTGTTCGTAGTGTAATCAGTCGAGAATGCATGCATATTTCCTGCGATATCAGGCTACAAGAGCTGGCTGTTCAGGAGGTCCCCAAAATATTGCTATCAAACAGCAGGATTTATTAATCTTTCAGGACACTGACATCTCTACTTTCACAACGGAAATGAAGTAAAAACACCTTAAGGGTGTCTCGATAGTTGTGTTGAATAAATATTTCGAGACATCCTTTCTAGTATTGTTCCTTTTGAAGTTTTTATTTCTTTTGTTACAGGGAAATGAGAGAAAACTGACATATACGAAGACTTCTATGACCAATTACCAAGAAACATGCTTCTAATTACACAAAAATTACACAAAATGCTACTTTAATTAATAACATAATGAGCAATGTTCATGATCGAAATGGGATATATCTCTCAATAATTGAAAAAGAAAAATTTGTGAGAACCGAAAACTAACTAACTTATTGAGATTATTCAGAGCCGTTGGGATAAAGATGGGAAAATCGCAGAGGTGTTGAACCAGTGACTTTACAGTTGAATAATTATTTGAATTTGAACCTTCCTTGTGTCGCATGGAATATGTTTTTGCATTTCGAGGAGAAAGCGATATTTCTATACTTTACTTAGCGCAACAATTAAAGGAACAGAAATTTTCCAAATTTTTTGGTGTTTTTCAACAGGCTGTATCTCAGTAAAAAATGGTCGTATGAAAAATAAAAAAAAATCAACTTTTGAAGCTTGAAGACCCTAGTTTCTGAATTATCGGTAAACAATTTTTCAGATCACGAGTAGCCATGCAATCCTCGGATGAAACACGAAGAATTTTTTTTTTAATTTTTTAAATTTTTTGTGCTCTACGGCATGGAAATTCTTTTAGCTAGACCGAGGCTTGAAAACTCTAGTTTCCTAATTAATTAGTTGAAAATTTCTCGAATTACCGGTAGCCATGCAATATTTGGATAAATAAGGGAGACAAAATTTTTCAAACTACATATTATTTCAGCTCTACGCGCATGAGAAAATTTTTTTCTACGACCGTGCGTTTTGACCCACTTTCCCGTACATATTTCAGGTTAGAAATTGTCACTTTCTCGCACTATTGCGGGAAAGTATTAGTAGGGATTCTTTCCGCATACTTTCATTGAAGAATAAACTGAATTATGATATGTCCCTATGCATCGAACATCAACGATGGTGACGACATGTAGAATTCATAACCGATTTCAAGCGAATAACCAGTAATGACCGCGGTTATCTACGGTCCTGCCTGCGGTTATTTACGGTTATAGCCTTCAGGGATATTCCTTGTAAAATGATTATAACCTACAATGACCGAAGTCGCTTGAATGCAGTTGGTCCTAGTTGGTAATTACCAATGAGGACCAGGTTATTCGCTTGAAATCGGTTCATGTGTATTATGGATTTTCATGGAATGTTTTGTATGTTGAAATAAAATATATATTTTTAATGTGGGGTCGTAGGAAAAATAATGTTCCTTTCTTTTGCAGAAGGTATCTTTCCCGTACTCGATTGCAACAGCAATTTACGGAAAAGTAAAACTCTCTGCACTTGATAGGAAAATAACTATTTCGAGCAAAAGTCACATAACCAATTTGAACCTTTCTTGTGTCGCATGGAATATGTTCGTTCTTTCATTGTGAACATTATTTCAGTTGCTAGCAGACTAGCAAGGATCCCTTTTTTGCGTTCGTGAACAAGTCCACATGACTCTCCTGACTTAGCGATTCTTTCCTTTGATGTAGCAACAACTAAGGAGACACTCAAGCAATGGGCTCCTAAGGCTCGAGCTGTCGTCGACATCACTCGCAACGTCACAAGCCTTCCGAGTTAGATGAGAACGAGCACGAAAAGTGTGGACCAGCCTTAAGAATTAGGTGTACATGATTACCGTGACCGAGCATAATACTTTAAATCCGAGGTATTTATTAATTCTCGTTGTCTGAGCAAATTGATGGTTCATTTTTCTTAGAGTCTGAATCGAAGAGTCTTTATTCCTTCTGGACTAAGTGATCAATCTGAAAATTGAAGATGATGATTTATAATGACACAGATCAACATAACTCTAAGGAATTGAAAGTTTTATCAAACAAAAAAGTCTTAAGGGTTCAATCGGGATGATATTGTCAAATTATTGAAGAATGCTTCTGATCAAGAACACATACTACAAAAAGTATGTAATGCAAACTGTAACGATTGTACAGGTGATTCACTTATCTTGGTAACCCCAATTTTCTCGAAAACGCCCGAATATTTTTTCATTCTCTGAAAGGCGTTTTGAACAAGTCAATGTGGACTTGAGATGCGCATAAAAAATCATATCTTCAACTCCAAATAAAGGCATACTACCACAATACAGAAAAAATAAATGGAAAAGAATTAACATAAAACACGCTGCAGATGTCAGACGGTTAGAAATGGATAAGAATTGTATTTGAAAAAGAAATTCTAAATGAATTTATCTTTCGAATCACATGATAAGAAAGGTATGTCCCTAAAAAAAAAATTTTTGATAATGCCGCCACGCCTGGCATCTTTTTTTATTCCGCAGATTTTTATGCGCATCTCAAGTCGACATTGATCTGTTCAAAACGCCATTCACAGAATGAAAAAATATTCGGAATTTCGAGAAAATTGGGGCTACCAAGATAAGTGAATCACCCTGTACATGAATAGGTCTGTTCTGATAATGGTTCATTTCGGAAGCTGTGTAGATCAAGAACTTTGGATGTCACACGACTTATCACATTGGAGAGAGGAGCGCTGTTAAGGTGGTTGACATTTCGAAAAGTAGAACAGATTTCCGTGAGAAATTTACAATTATGGAAAAATTCGAGTTAGCTGCATTGGATCTAGAGGGGAAGTTATGTCTGTGCGTTCATCAGCCCCTTGACAAAAAGACATTCGGTGAAATCTCAAGCAAAATGGCCACATTTTTGGATTAAGCGAATACAAGCAAGAACAGCATGGAATTGAAAAATATAACGTTGGCTGGCATATCAGATGAAAGGGAAACATCAATAACATGTTTGATTATAGGAGAATCCTCGCAATTCAGGAAATGATTTCAGTGGAAATTTTAATATTTATAACTGCTAAGTAAAACAAAAAGAGTTGAAACAAAGTGTATGGTTCCGACAACTAAGGGTTTATTTGTTTATAAAATATGAGAGTATAAAATGAAAAATAATTTAAGTACGACCAATTCTCTCCCAGTAACGGTTGATAACCTTCCGAAATTTCAATCAAAAATCCTCAAATTGCCTATGGAGTAAATGAACCATTTTTCTAGTCAACAGTTTCAATATCTAACTGTTTGCCGTATCGACGTTAATAAAATGCAAATACCGTGCATTTCAACTATGAAGTAGGACGACTAAGGCATAATTATTAGACGTGAGTACAGGTCCAATGCAACGTCTAGGTACTCTTCTGATTAATAATGATTGTTGGCACATCCTCGAAGCAATACTGGGATTTTATACAACGTGTTGTGTATAAATCATCCAAATGTCCACATCTATTAGAATCCATAGCATGCGAATCACACAAAAAGTTCATTCACTAATCGATGGCACAAAATAATTAGAGTCTAAATTCACGTTCACGAACATTTCATTTCAATTAACTCAATTTGTGCGTGGATGTCATCGTAATGGATAGTTACTATTAGCAGTTCCGAATCAGGGTCGAATGTAAAAAAAACCTTTTGGACTTTCTCTGTAATCGAAATATAATTACCCTTAATAATATCATAAAATGATAATTATTCATAACAACATCGACGAAAGAACGGCCCGTACTAATGAATTCATCACAAATAATTTCCACGAATCTTCGTCATGACGAAAAACGTTCAATATTTCAAACATTTTGATAAACCCCCTGTTGGGATATTGTCTGTTCTTACATAAAAAAGAAGTAGGCGACAGTTGGCGTACATAGCTATGATTATTGACCTAGCCTGTCTTTCTCGGAAGAATATAAGAAGTATACTACTTATATTTTGATCGTTGCTATAATGTTCTTTAATTCTTTGAACCATTTTTCCTCTCTGTTCAAGTACTATTTCCTTTATAGTTTTATTTTTTTTAGTGGTTCTCGGATCCGTTCACTGCTGATGTACCATGGGACAGCAAGGGCTATTCTGATTCCTCTGGTTAGATTTCTTTGAAGCATTTGTTATGCTGGGTATAAGCACTGTTTTTATTATTAGGTTCTTATTTTTCAATGCCAGTTTACTTCCTCAGTTGCGAAGTGGGTATCAATATCCTTGTTGTTGTCTTGTTTTTCTTCTATTTTCCTCCAGTTGTTTGTTGAATTTCAGCACTATATTTGAGTGGCTTAGAGGAAAAGTGGTCTAACTGCAATCAAGTGAAATGTTTTGAAATTTGGGTTTCACGTTGATTCAAAATGGCATTGGGATTTAACTTATACCACTCATTAGAAGAATGATACGAAACCTTATGTACCCAAATATCGATATAACTCAATAATTCGGAATTTGTGACTTATACCATTTTTCCTCTGACCGGCTCATTTATCATTACGGTATTCAAAATTAGAGAAAACCTTGTATGTAATACGTTAAGAAATGCAAATTTTGGGTTACTTGTGAGTTTCTGAGTAACGAACGAAGCGAATATAAGAAATTAGGCATTTCGTAACTGATTACATACATAAATAGTGACATTAAGAGAGTCTTCCGGGCTTATTGGCCGTGGTCTATTAGGAATTATTTCACCTAACGTTTCGCCCACAACTGCGGTAGGCATCTTCAGAGGATTCTTGGTCTTAGATTGTAACTCGACCGTTGAATTTCCGAAAGTGATGCTGGATTCGATTCGTTGGCCCCTTATACCTGATCATTGGCGGAGAAGGTAGTGGGTTTACGCGCGCGATGTTGATTGGTCCATCGCTTCCACTTCGTATTGGCTTGATTTTAGTCTTTTCCAACACCGGCAACCATGCGCTATGTACTAAAGGAATTTCTTCCCTTCTGTTCATATTGTTCTTATGTTTATATATCTCAATGGCTTCCATGTTCATCCTAGGATAGAAACTTTTGATGTTTGAAATAGCTCTGCCTTTGAGAAAACAATATTGTGTCCATCTGTCAGAGCATGTTCCGCTAGTGCGGATTTTTCTGTCTGATTGAGTCGACAGCATCGTTCATGCTCCTTGATTCTCGTATTGATACTTCTCTTCGTTGTACCAATGTAGACTTTGCCGCAGTCACAAGGTATCCTGTAAATACCGGTTGAGAGAGTGGGTCGACTTTGTCTTTGGTAGTTCTGATCATTTGGCCAAGTTTTTGAGTTGGCTTATAGACAGTCTCTATATTGTGGCCCTTTAGTATTCTACCAATTCTATCGGTGACCTTGGGGATATATGGTAAACTAGCTCTTCCATTGGGGGTGACTTGTGAAGTGTTATCATCACGTGTGGAAAGTCTTGGTCTTATTGCCCTCTGAATTTCCTTAGCATTATATCCGTTAGCGACGAATGCATGCTGTAGATGTTTAAGTTCATCCTCCAGAAATTCCGGCTCGCACAATCGTCGGGCTCTATCTACTAGTGTTTTTATAACTCCTCGTTTCTGTTGAGGATGGTGATTGGACTGCTTGTGTAGATATCTGTCAGTGTGGGTTGGTTTTCTATAAACCCTGTGTCCTAGCTTTCCATTAGGCTTTCTAGTAACCAAGACGTCTAGAAAGGGTAGAGCACCATCCTTTTCAATTTCCATAGTGAATTGAATATTTGGGTGCCTACTGTTAAGGTGGATAGGAAAGCATCCAATTCTTCAAGTCCATGACTCCAGACGACAAAAGTATCATCCACATAACGTAGCCATGTGGACGGTCTCTTAGTTGCCGCTTCAATTGCACTTTGTTCGAATTTCTCCATGAAGAAGTTTGCAATTGCAGGACTTAGAGGGTTTCCCATGGCGCAGCCATCTATTTGCTCATAGAATTCGCCTTTCCACTGAAAATAGCTGGATGACAGGCAAAGTTCGAAGAGCTTTGTTATGTCATTCGGGAATAACTCAGACACGTAGTTAAGCGATTCCCTGATGGGAACTAGTGTGAACAAAGACACAACATCAAAACTAACGAGTCGGTCATTCGGTCCCAACTGAATGTTCTGCAGTTTTTCTACAAACTGGGTAGAGTCCTTGACGAAAGTGTCCGTGTTTCCCACATGAGGTCTCAACATAGTTGTTAAAACTTTGGCTAAGTCGTATGTTGGTGAATCGATGGTACTAACGATAGGTCTCAATGGGACATTATCCTTGTGAATTTTCGGAAGTCCGTATATACGCGGAGCCCTTGCTTCACTCTTACAAATCCTCTTTTTAAGTTCCTCATCGAGAGAAGAAACTTTTATAAGAGCCTTTGCTTGTCTGAGCCTGGACGAGGTAGGATCTCTTTAAGTTTCCTGTAGTTTGAGGGGTCTAACAACGTCCTCAAACTACAGGAAACTTAAAAGAGATCCTACCTCGTCCAGGCTCAGACAAGCAAAGGCTCTTATAAAAGTTTCTTCTCTCGATGAGGAACTTAAAAAGAGGATTTGTAAGAGTGAAGCAAGGGCTCCGCGTATATACGGACTTCCGAAAAATTCACAAGGATAATGTCCCATTGAGACCTATCGTTAGTACCATCGATTCACCAACATACGACTTAGCCAAAGTTTTAACAACTATGTTGAGACCTCATGTGGGAAACACGGACACTTTCGTCAAGGACTCTACCCAGTTTGTAGAAAAACTGCAGAACATTCAGTTGGGACCGAATGACCGACTCGTTAGTTTTGATGTTGTGTCTTTGTTCACACTAGTTCCCATCAGGGAATCGCTTAACTACGTGTCTGAGTTATTCCCGAATGACATAACAAAGCTCTTCGAACTTTGCCTGTCATCCAGCTATTTTCAGTGAAAGGCGAATTCTATGAGCAAATAGATGGCTGCGCCATGGGAAACCCTCTAAGTCCTGCAATTGCAAACTTCTTCATGGAGAAATTCGAACAAAGTGCAATTGAAGCGGCAACTAAGAGACCGTCCACATGGCTACGTTATGTGGATGATACTTTTGTCGTCTGGAGTCATGGACTTGAAGAATTGGATGCTTTCCTATCCCACCTTAACAGTAGGCACCCAAATATTCAATTCACTATGGAAATTGAAAAGGATGGTGCTCTACCCTTTCTAGACGTCTTGGTTACTAGAAAGCCTAATGGAAAGCTAGGACACAGGGTTTATAGAAAACCAACCCACACTGACAGATATCTACACAAGCAGTCCAATCACCATCCTCAACAGAAACGAGGAGTTATAAAAACACTAGTAGATAGAGCCCGACGATTGTGCGAGCCGGAATTTCTGGAGGATGAACTTAAACATCTACAGCATGCATTCGTCGCTAACGGATATAATGCTAAGGAAATTCAGAGAGCAATAAGACCAAGACTTTCCACACGTGATGATAACACTTCACAAGTCACCCCCAATGGAAGAGCTAGTTTACCATATATCCCCAAGGTCACCGATAGAATTGGTAGAATACTAAAGGGCCACAATATAGAGACTGTCTATAAGCCAACTCAAAACTTGGCCAAATGATCAGAACTACCAAAGACAAAGTCGACCCACTCTCTCAACCCGGTATTTACAGGATACCTTGTGACTGCGGCAAAGTCTACATTGGTACAACGAAGAGAAGTATCAATACGAGAATCAAGGAGCATGAACGATGCTGTCGACTCAATCAGACAGAAAAATCCGCACTAGCGGAACATGCTCTGACAGATGGACACAATATTGTTTTCTCAAAGGCAGAAGCTATTTCAAACATCAAAAGTTTTCTATCCTAGGATGAACATGGAAGCCATTGAGATATATAAACATAAGAACAATATGAACAGAAGGGAAGAAATTCCTTTAGTACATAGCGCATGGTTGCCGGTGTTGGAAA
Source organism: Hippodamia convergens (assembly GCA_038502775.1). Taxonomy (NCBI): domain Eukaryota; kingdom Metazoa; phylum Arthropoda; class Insecta; order Coleoptera; family Coccinellidae; genus Hippodamia; species Hippodamia convergens. The sequence continues at coordinate 7,003 of JAVSIQ010000096.1, read as the reverse complement.
AGACTAAAATCAAGCCAATACGAAGTGGAAGCGATGGACCAATCAACATCGCGCGCGTAAACCCACTACCTTCTCCCGCCAATGATCAGGGTATAAGTGGGCCAACGAATCGAATCCAGCATCACTTTCGGAAATTCAACGGTTCGAGTTACAATCTAAGACCAAGAATCCTCTGAAGATGCCTACCGCAGTTGTGGGCGAAACGTTAGGTGAAATAATTCCTAATAGACCACGGCCAATAAGCCCGGAAGACTCTCTTAATGTCAATATATCCGGTCGTGAAAGCCTTAAACTATTTACATAAATAGTTATTATTACATATTGACTTTCTGCATTTTTGTATTCAATAAAAAATTCAGAATAAACATTCAACGTTTTCATAAGATACTAACGAAAATTAAAAAAGGAATCTTTTTGATTCATCCTACTACGTTGACAAGATGAAGTTTAAGCCAAATGGATTGTAGATTGGCACTTTCAGGCAAATAATAGGAACAACTCAAACAAAATGATTCTGAGATCCGGGAGTCGGTCTTGCTCCAGATGTGAGTGAAGTTTGCCCAGCACTATTGGAGTTTCGAAATTGTTTTTGTTGTGCCCAATTGTGCTCTTTCTGTGCGTTGAAATTCTTGTTTCAATTTATTTTCGAAAAAAATTTGCAAATTTTTTTCGACATCCTGTCGTCCAAATTTTTGAAAAGTGCTGAGCTGGCACATTTTTTCGGTTTTTGGAATATCTCGAGAACCACATGAAAGCAAAAAAAAAATTAAACGGCACAATTCAGCACAACAAAGAAATTTTTTTATTCAAAATTATGGGCCAAGTTGACACACATTTGTTCCAGTGCAGTTTGGTGGTATGTTGAAGTTGAACCAATGCCAGTTTCAAAACATCGCATTTTCAGTTTCAATTCAATGGATACGAAATTAAACGCGTTTACCTCTCTTCATGTCGTGACGTCAAATGTATGAAGTTCAAGTTGTATAAAATTAACCTGTTTGCATTCAAAATTTTTATAAACGAGTTTTCGCTGAAACCTTCCATCGACAATCAAATAAAAGTTTTACTTTCACCCACAACATTTATTATAGTTGAAAAGTTACGGGTTACTGTTTTGTTATTTTCCACGGCAGAATCCCATTCAAACAATCGACATTCACAATATCTCGAGCTACCAATGACCTGAAATTCAATGTCGAATTATTTTCATGTTATTCCCACCAACCCAATTCGTTATTAAGAGCATCTGATCCTCATTATGGGTAAGTTCCAACTCCAAAAATTTCATCGTACAATTGGACACTTTCAAGGGAGAAGCGATTTTTCTAAACTTCGAAGGAACAGAAAAATTGTTGGTATTAAAAAAAAGTTTGTAGCATTAAGGCTTTCGAGTTCAGAGCCCTGAAAGTTACATTATTTCTGCATTTCTAACTCAAATTGTTTTTTATGAGACAAAATACGAAAAAATTTTTTCAAGAATTTCGGTTATTCAAAGAGAAAACTTTAATTAAAAAAAACAGTAGACCCTTTATTCTTCATCTCCACAGCCTCCACTGAAGCTTTTGACACATTTAAACCTTCATTTTACTCAGAAAAATGTTGGATGAATAAATTTGAAGTTGACAGCCCAAAGCTACCCACGCTACTCGTTAGGGAAATTCTGAGCCACAACGTATTAAAAAATGGTTTTCGTGAAAAGTTTTCGGTAAAAAAAAAACACCGAGTTCAGTTCCCTCAAATTTTTTCAAAGTTTCAATCAATCGGTCCAAGAAAACGCTGAACCGATCCATCTACCGATTCAGGAGGGGACTTTTGGGAACATCAGGTTGTAAAATTTTCTTATAACCTAAGTTTTTTCTTCAATATTGACGAAGATACAGTCCAATAACTGCTCAATTGCTTTTATTGATAAACACAATGATATAACCAGCATATCTCCTATATTTATACAAATCATACAACGTTGGATATTTTTCAAGTCAGTTGAAATCGAGGTTAAGATTAAGATTTGAACAATGCCCCTATAGAAACTTAACTAGCTTAGTAATTGAAAATCCTTCTAAAGAAGAGTAAGCTGTTTGAAAAAGTGGCTATGTCATGTTTTTAATTCAGAGCTCTATCCTCAGTATTAGCGCGGAGATATAAAATTTTTCCGATATCGCAAATTTTCCAATTAGAAGAAGGTTGAGCAATACTCTTTTTGTTTCATTCAGTGTTCATTAGGTTGATCATATTAGATGACAACTTTTTTGAATTTGATGAGATTTAAAACATTGGGTGCTGTACCTACGAATTCCAATAGAAGCGAGAAAGCTCCAACCTAATGACTTTATCGAATTCTTATTCCGTATGTTAGGGAACTCGGGATCTAGATTTATCACAAATTGGTCAAATTTCAATTCGGAATTAAAGCAAAAAAGATCTGTCCAATCATGAAAATGCCCTTCGCTACCGCAAACATAATGAAGCCTCTCAAACAAAATTACATTCTTTCATTATGAACAACGTTTCCATACCCATCATTTTCAAAAGCGCTAGCCGTTATAAGAAAATTATATTAATTATTGATATCGAAACCAGATTACAAACTCCTCTTTCACATCATTATCCCAGAATCTCCAGTTATTGTTTATTACGAATAAGTTTCTGATAGAGAATGTATTAATTAGGTGAGTGCAACAAACTAATGAAATAGCAAACCTTAGCATTTCAACTCGTAAAGGCAGTCCAGACATGTAACAAAAAATCTATCGTATCGCGTCCGTAGCGTTCCAATTGTTACGCATCGAAGATACGGTCTGTCCCCAAAATAGTTGTAGATGTTTTGTTTGTATGTCGCCTTAAGGAGCGGTGTTCTGCTAGAATAATATCATCATCATCAGGACTGTATTTTCGAACGAAGGATGATTCAAAACTGTGAATTTCTGGTCTCCTGATTCACCGCCAATTCAATTCCGCTGCAAATATCACACGATAACTTATCAGAGAAAGTGTTACAAGTTCCTAGTCTGGAATATAATTCTAACGGCGACCGTGTAATAGTGAAAAGTGTCATCGATTACCTCATATCTGATTCAAGTGAAATCAGATACTCAATTTCTCTAGATTTCAACATCACGTTTAGCGTTGTCGCACACAACAACGGGTGGAGTCGTAATTGTTGTAACCCAGTTAAACCTCAACCAGCAATTCTCCATTATTTACATTATTTTATTAACCAAATTAGTACAAGGTCGTGACACACACTGAATTACCAAACGAACTTGAGAAAAACGTATTGATCTTCAAATATGATGATGTTTATCAAGCGAAAAAATGGTGTACTCCGATAGTTCTTTGGTCAACCCGAAATTCAGACTTCCGCATATTCAACTTCTGATTATTTAAATAAATAGTCTACATTTCAGCTTTTGTCGGATGTGAATAGTCAACAGAATGCATAACTGAACGGGAAGCAATAGTTCTGAATTAAATGCTCCATATTTTTTCAAGTGGCCTCCAGAATATCACCTTCGAGAACCACCAAATAATTGTTTTGCTTTGTTCCCAAAATAAGAACGGTCCAAAAGCAAGTCATTCAGTTTTTGAATTCAAGCAGCGAGATAACTTTCAGAACTCTGGAATGTATCATTTGAACCTCACCCCACGAGGCACAATCTGCGATCATTTTATCCTGTGTTCGAGTAAGAATGAGGTGAGGAAGGTTCTCTATGTTTCAAAGTAAGCGCGTATAGTTTTATCAGCAAGAATATTTCATATACAAACTAACAAACATCTTCTGAATTTGATAATATTCATTTTCGAAAATATTCACAAAATTAATGAGTAATTGAAATTTATCCATGAAGTTGGACTCAGATATGGATAATATACTGAAGAGTCCTGGAAAAATAATTACTTATAAAAAAAAATAAAAATTCTAAATAAAATTTCAATGGAAATGACACCGATCCTGATAAAAAATATTCTGTTTTTCTTCTGTTAAACATGTTTGGTTTATCTATGGAAGATAATTGCCTTTCATTGGGGTCCCGCTTCAAACATCTGAAGTGCCGAAAAATCATCACCTGAAGGGTCGTATCTGGTTTGAAAAACCTCACGACCAGAGAACACGAATTTGTGGATTTTGAATTTGAATATCGAAGGAATTTCGAAAGACAAGTGTGATTACGTCCTCCAAATTAAGCTGATGAACTTGTATCGAAGTGATTCATCTGCAAGAAACCCACGCGGCAGAAGAACATCCTCGTGAAAGAGGGCAGTTGAAAGTTATGTATTAATTGATTTTTTACAAGTTTAGCTTGTTATCTTAAAAAATAATCAGTTCATAATTTTCAACAGATTCGAAAGGGAAATTGATGGAGGTTTTTTTTCTTTCATTTCTTTCAAATTCTGTGACATTTCTGTCATAAATATTTTTAAACCTCCGAACATTATTTGGCAAAGAAATCTGAATGTTGATGTAAAGTAGCAAATGCATTTGATTTATTCCGAATAATCGGTTTCTTTTCTGCTTCAGTTTTTTTCATTTCAGATTAAGAATTGCGAGTCGTTTTGGAAAGAATCTGTTTATCTGAGCACATCGACGGAAAGCATGAAGATGATCACACAGATGTCTTTCAAGATATTTTATGTTATTTTTTTTTTTACGGGGAGACAGTTTTTTTTCGGCTGAGGTTTTTTTCCCTGGCTGTATAGTATTGTATGATACTAATGATTATAGTATCGTATGATTCTTTAGTAATCATACAAACAATGTTATGATACCCCATTCTTTTTTTACCTCAGCTTGGGTACTTTTTGTTTCAACATTTATTGTATTATTTTAGCTCTCTTTCATATATTCTTATGAAAAAGAGAGCTAAATATATATAACGATGATGATTTTATTTCCAACTTCAAATAAAAAATGAATCATACTTTTTTCTCTTGGAGAAATTGGAATATTCGTGAGATGTACCGCTGATAAAAATATAATCATTTCCAAAAAGAGTGTAACAACTGATTATAAGATATTTAGGCAGTTCAATTCAGCGCACATCCCTCGAAGATGCCAGACACTCAAACTGGCGAAACGTCGAGAATGAATCTAAGACGAACGGCCGAAATGCTCGAAAAAACAAGTAATATTGAACGATAGCCGCGAAAGCCTCAACAATCACACAAATTGGTTGAGGCTTTCGCGGCCATCGTTCAATGTGACATGTTCTTTCGAGCATTTAGGCCGTCGTCGTAGATTAGTTCTCGACACACTCAGGCAGTTCAGTCCAGTGAGAAACATCTCCTGAAATATAACTCCTGAAGATGCCAGACACTTGAACTGGCGAAACGTCGAGAACTAATCTACGACGACGGCCTAAATGCTCGAAAGAACATGTCACAATCACAAAATTATTTGTCAGCTATATTAAATACAAACTGAAACTTTGGATGAAAAAATCACGAGGTTGTGTTTTCAACTTCACAACATTTTTTATATATTATAAAGAAGAGCCATCAGAAACAAAATTTTGAAACCAACAATGAATTGATTCTCTGAGAGTTAATTTCGAAATTAGAATATGAATGTCTACGTGTTGACAAAGTCAGCATGAAAAATCAAAGATTAAGAAGATTAAAAGATTCGTTGTAATGAAGAAGTCTGACTTAGATTTCGAAATGTTAAAATTTTTACAACTCATCAGATCCTAAAAAATCAGTCCCAAAAGGGAAATGTTCTAAATGGGTTTGTTGACTGCGAATGAAATCCCAAAGGTTCCATAAAATGCGAAGACACTTCCAGAATGAATTTCAGTATACACTGCACTAATAAAATACTCACAGATTATCTAATCGACATATCGATTGGGGACGCATTATTGATGACGTATCAGTTTCACCGTTCATATTCAACAGGTTTACGATTCCGGAAGTTGACAAATATGAATAACAACTTCCGCCCGCGGCTTCGCCCGGTAGTGTGTTGGTGAAAAGTAGCCTTCAACACCGCCAGAATTCAGAATATCAAATTTCATCACAATATGCTCAACAGATCATCCGTGCATATCGTTCAGGAACCAAATTTTTGTTTGTTGAATATGGCCGAGCGAGTTTTTCAAAATGCCACAAAATATTTTATTTTTATTGCTGTTGAGTAGGTAAACACTAATTCTTTCCTGATTTAAAAAAGATTCCGATCAACAACAACTTCAATACACTCTGTTGCACTTGGACTGCCATGTTTTTTTTGCAAAACCAATTCGCTCCACAAATAACTCTGTGAACAAGCAACCTTACTTGAATATTTTCGTAGATCTTAGAGAATCATTTCCAAAAATCGATACCTTGGAACGATTTAATTCAGGAGATGATGCATTTTATTCATTGAATTTCGAACTTATCTGAAATTATAATAATAATACAACCGAATGTCAGTAGGCGAAATTTGATTCTTCATGACTTTTCAACTTATTCTGTAATCGTAATTCGGTATCTTACTTTACCCGTTTCAAAACATAACATGCTGCCCTATTTGCAATCATGAACAGAAAATAAATAATTAATATCAAAAACTACACATTTCTAATACAATTGCTTCGAATATGTAACGATCTACATACACTTTTCCAACAAAACTGAATTTAGCCCGCGTTGGCAGTTCTTTAAAACCACTGCAGGTCCATTAGAACGAAATTTTTATTCTGCGTTAATGGAATGGAATAGAAACGGAATATTCCAGTCTTTAATCGTTTTTCAGAATCTATTCGGCACTCAAAATGATATATCAATCATTTTGTGATTGCAAATCGTCACCTCTAAACGTCGGTAATAGCAAGCACCTTGAGATGGCAGTTATCGCTTCATCGAATACCATCAACACAATGATGGTCATTGTAGTCCTACTAACCTGAACAAGCTAAACTTGCTCTCGACGACTTTAGTAGTGTAACGAAGGAAATTGAACAATATTGTCTTTTGCTCCAAGAAAATGAACCTACAGTGGGAGGATAAATTACCGAGTGTT